>ML219115.1:0-57515 GCA_004785975.1 Popillia japonica | reverse complement strand
GTGATAGTTAAGATTAGTTAAAAAATGGAGACTAGTGAACTTAAATATGAGTACCTATTCTAGATCTTGTCTAACGGAAAGTACATATAAAAATAAGCTAAAAATTATTATCTCGAGCTTTGCGGTAGATGAAACGTAATTTTTGCTTTTATTGGAAAGAAATATAGAAGGCAATTGATTCAGTTAAATGGAAACTTAAAAATCAAGAATGCTTTTATATCTCTTGCTTAATAAATAATCACTAAAAGAAAATTTCCAACACTTTTCGTTTTAAAGGAATGTTTCAATTAATCGCTTGCACGCTATAGGCTCTATTTTTCCTACAATTGCTCTGAATACTCACGAAAGCCACTATGTCACACGATAATATACCGTGACCATTTAGATTGTGTAATTTAGTTAATTACATTATT
This sequence comes from Popillia japonica, assembly GCA_004785975.1. NCBI lineage: Eukaryota > Metazoa > Arthropoda > Insecta > Coleoptera > Scarabaeidae > Popillia > Popillia japonica. The sequence goes on along the minus strand of ML219115.1, from coordinate 57,102 downwards.
TGTATTTACTTTGGTATTATCTATAAAAATAGAAAAGCTATTTTTGATATGGTTCATTCTTATACTACACGATAGTATTCTCCAATAGATGCCGCATCCTATTGTTAACTTTAACTTGTAAGCATGTCTTACAACTCCTGCTCATAAATTAGGTTTTCGTAATAGTGATCTACAAAATCTTTGTTTTATTCCCAAGATTATGATGATGATCTTCTATATCAATGATTTTTTTGTTTTGATAATTGTTGTGTTGATGGCTAGTTAGTTTTAAGAAGTGTGGGACTTACTGCCGAAACAGTCTAGCCACTAAAACCCCTCAATACCCTCTGTAGTTGTGTCTGAAACCATTTGTGATACAACATCAGATCCTACCGGCATACTCGTACTTCATCCTCTATAGGCTTTCTACCTATCTCAGCGATTTGCTCTTTGCTGTCTGGCTAATTCATCGGACTCTTTGTTCGCCATTATTTCATTCACCATTTTATGATTGGCTGCCAATTTATTTAGATTGGACAGCATTGTTGGTATCATTGTATCTGGGGATACTTCACAGCTTAGTACACCAAAGACCTTTACGCGAATTTCCACCCACCGGGCCGCACTCGAAAATTGTGTTCAACAGTGTCGTCTATGCTGCAATACATAGACTTGGTCTCTTTTTCTTTTTCCTCCCATAATCACTGCTTAGGTTTTATTCGGTGCCACGTCCAGTGTCTGCTTGCTCATCCATGCAGCTATCGATCCAAAACTAGCGTTGCCGTTTTGCTTCAGCCTACGCTCATCTGGTGCTCCCACTAAAAAGCCAGGCCATCCGAGGAAGCAACACACTTGATATCTACTCCCAGATCCAGCCCTAGCACTCCATCTTTTTCGTTTCTTACATTCTATGGATCTTTCTCCCGGTTAAATAATCAGATATGAGGCCGATCAAGTAAATAGACACGTGCATATTTCTTAATTTATTGATTATAAACCTATGGCAGACAGTGTTGAGGCGTTTCTGACATCTATTGTCAACAGAGCACACTACATGCGCTTGCATTCGTCGGCCGCTTGCATGACTGCTTCTATGGCCTGAATATGGTGGACTTAATTTTACAGAAGCCGAACTGATATTCGTGGGGTCCGCCTTTTACTCCTAGTTCAGCCAATAGCCTATTCTTAATTAACGTATCTAGGAACTTGCCAACGGTGTTGAGCAACACAAGGATCGATAAGAACTTGATGTTTCTGGAAGTTTTCCACTCTTCAGAAGCAGTGTAGTTTCAACAGGCTGTTCATAACATAAGAAGTATTATTACGCAAATTTAATTAATTTGGATTTTGAAATAAAGTGATTCTTAATTGAATCATATTGACCACAAAGCGGAAAAATATCTGGAAATAAACCTCAACTTGGTATTGAAGAAACTGGGTGAGTGAAATGGACTCTTAAATGAGGCCTTGAAATATTCTATTAAGTTGATACAACTAATTTTCATTTTTTGACATTTTACCTCTATTTCATCACTTAGTCGAAATGTTATATCAAAGCCAGAATCCTCCTAGTGATGCAAAAGGTGAATGTTTGATGGGAAAAGCTCGCTTGTCGAAACAGTGCTTGGCGCATTTGTAAACAATCAATATCAATTTATCATTTACAATGCTAAATAAATCACAATTTAGTCTATTTTAAAATTAGTTACCTAATATTTTACTCGGTTTTAAGATTGAACTAACAAGAACTAAAAGCAATGTAGTAATAGGGACAAATTCTTATCAAGAGGTAGTTATGTATTATATTTTGACACCAAAATACATATTCTTCTAGGCGTATCTATAAACTTTAAAAAAATAAAGTTGTCAGTACGATTGTAACAATTAACTTAAAATCTGTTCGGTAAAGTGAAACAGAGTTTGTATAATATACCTAAGCTTAGATTAATTCTGCACAAAAATATAAGTAAGAAATTTTTACTAGCACTTATGTAGGTACAATCATACATTCTCGTAGCGATTTGTCCTACTTGCCATACAAAATTTTTTGCATACTTTGTAAATAATGGGTGTCATATTAGTTTCTAAACGAAATGATAGGAAATTTGGGCACTTGTGGATTACGAAACCTAACAAGGGTTTGCAGGTTTTCACATCCTGCATCGCATGATCAATTGGCAGTGCGATTTTACGTCACTTAGAAGTCGCTTTTTGTATAATTTTACCATTTCACTTGCGTTTGATATACTTATAAAGACAAGTTTAAGAGGGTTCTGTATAGTGTTTTTTCGTAGTGGGTTCTGCTTTCCTTGCAGGTGAGTTAGATTAAGATAGATAATTCAGCTGTAACCAAAACGTCCGACCATTCTTCTGCTGGAATGTTCTTGTCTACTTGATCGTCGTGATCGTCTACCAATAATATAATATATTTTGTGTTTACCGATTACGGCCGACTTATCTTCTAAAACATTCTTCCGACGTGTATATACATATAAGACTGAAATTGGCAGTAATTTTTTTGTCGAATCTTTAGAGAAAAGATTCTTCTACGTACTCCCGCAGTCTCTTCTTCCTCTTAATTGCTCTTTAATTGAAATATTGGCCCGAGTTTTTATTATGCAAACAATGGATGAAAGCGGGAATGAGATGGAAATGGGATATCGAAAGGAAAACTTAAAGTAGTTGCTTATATATTTCACTTTTTTATCTTGACAGAAACTAAGTTTGTGATACAATATCCTTCTGGCTTCAGAAATTAGCAGAATCGATAGTTTTTTTTTTTTGGCAAACTAGACAAAATTTTTGACACGCTTTTATCGTTCAAAAAGCTGATATTTCTACAGAGAAAGACAGACACTGATTTATACCGGTAATTATCCGTTTGAGAAGAAAATATTCGCTACAGAGTATTCAACATTTCTCTTCATCATAGTTTTACCAAAATCAACTCTTCGTATTTTGTCACCGAGAAGAGCTGTCGGTGTCGTTGAGTTTCGTAGCCATCGTAATCAGTAGTAGTTTTAAAATTTTTCTCATCGTTTGGGTTAGAATACCACCTTGCTCTGATATTTGATTCAACGAACAAAGTTCCCTGTACTCAACTTCATTGAAAACATTAGTTTCCTGCTCCTTTCTCCATCCTCACACGGTATTGATTCTCGAGGTTCTTTCCTCACCTCGATGCTTTGCTTACAGTTTTAAACACATGCTATAGTCAGTTACCTCTGATATGATACCACCAAAGTAGTATGATTTGATTATTTGACTTATTCCCAATTTATTATTAATGAAGAAAGAAATTATTAATAAACTATCTTATTTATGCAGATTACAGCTGGTAACGTCACATACGCTGAAAAGTTTTACAGCGATTATGCCCTTATCTTGTACGAATATTTATAGTTTATGGAATAGGTAGATACGAGATTATCGTTCACAAATTTTTTCCTAAATAATAATTTTAACATCTTCGTTTTATGTAGTGTTAGAAGAATATGGGAAGCTAGGTGTTCAGAACTAAGAGACACTGGTTATATGTATATAAAATGGAAGCAACTTCTCTTTTAAAGGCTTATTAACTGTCTTTTAGTAGATCCCATCTCGAAACATAAGCAGCTTCAAATCATTAGTCTATTGTGCTGCTACCGTCACAAACTGTTGTCGATTCCGAACGGCTCAACCAGTGCGGCAAACGGCACAAGTTCCCGGTAATGATGTGTCTGTGGTAGCAAAGCAGAATGCTAACGGCGTAGTTCAATGGAGAAGGGGGTGGGCTATCTTAAGGTGGTGGTTGTACTTTCGATAAATGGGCACCAAGGCTCAGATAAAATTCCGAAGCATTCCAAATTGTAAAAAAACAGGTCGCCAAGAGCCTATTGACGATATGTTTGCAGGAACTTTTCTGCGAGGTTGACTGGTTTCGCTAAATTCGGTCAAAACTTTTAGACAATCGTAATAAAACTCATACACACATATAAATAAAGACAAAATTGGATTTAGTAAAAAACAATTATACGTACATATTTAGCTTAATCAAAGAAAATCTTGGTGGACCCTGTATAATGACGAGCCCATGGTTTTTAAATATCTGACACAAGAATAAAATCACTTCGAAAATTAGCTGAGAAAAGTTGACATAGTTTTGTACAATACTGCAAGTTTAACCTAAACATAAACTGTTCGTATATACAGGATGTCCATGAATATGTGGGCCATATCTCGGATATATAAAGTTTATGTAAAAATAACACTGTATGTCTATATATCTTTTTGCTAGGGTGCACCACTGCTGAGATATTCAACCCCAAACATATAGTTCGCTAGGGGCTTTTTAAATGAAATTATGTATTTCTTTCATCACATTTTAAGGTGTGTAGTAGACTGTTTCCGAGAAAAATTAAGTTTAACGAAAATAGGTAACATTTTGTTTCAATATGGATTAAAATCTACTTGAAAGAAATTACATAATTAATAATTTATCAAATTATTTATAAAAATTAATAATACGGCTCCACATTAGATCCTTGGACTCGAATACACTCTGGAATACGTCGAATTAAAGATTCTCTAACGGAAGCTAGTCCGCACATTAAATGCATATCTGCATACTCATTAAATGTAGCAAAAAAGGATATATAGAGATACAGTGTCCTTTTTACATAACTTTTATGTATCTGAGATATTGCTCACATATTCATGCACACCCTGTATATGTATGTATAACCTGCAAGTGACAACTTTAATAGGTAATAGTGCCTGCACGCACAACACAATGGTAAACAAATACGAAATAAGCCTTTCCCGCAAGGAATTCCATTTGGTTTATAGATAAGTTTACAAGAACGTATAGAACTACGCAACTTCATGCGATACGATAATAAATTGTTAAATAAAAGGTTTTATAAATGCAGGCAAAGAGTTGATGAAAACGAGCACAGTAAAATAATCAAGTAATTTCCAAAACACTGTCCCGAAACTAAATGTATAAAATAAGTTATCTAAACTGCAATTGCAAACCGTATAGGTGTGAATTTACGCTGACTTCGTAGGTTACATTAAATACTAGCTTCCGAAGACACACACACAAGAGATTATCTTACCGGCGAGTTGGCGAGAACTAGGTATTTGTTGCGGGTACCTGCGGTCGGGTGTTTGAGCCCTGCAATGTCCAAGCTTACGATTACCTGCAACGTTCTGCCATTGTGGGAAGAAAAAGTGAATTCTTTCCCTTCAACCTCCGTGTATCTAGAGATATTTAGAGTATTTGTTAGGGATTTTTTAAATACTCTACCTCCACGAGAGAGAGCAAACAGTTGGTATCAACTAGATGGTCCGTTTTATCTTAAAGGGAATAGTGACAGGAGTGCAGGCTGTACTGCTAGATACCAGACATAACCAAAGTCCGTGATGGTACATCAACAATTGACGTTGATGTTCGCGGATCGGTGGATTGGTCCCCAGGGACCCGGGAACTGTATTTCATAGAATTAGCAAAATAGAATTGTACTACTTTGACATAAAATCAACAACTGTCAAGTCACTTGTTTTAATTCCTCTTATAATAATCAATGCTTACAGGATACGATTTTGTAGTTTTATTAGATTTTAGTAAAAAATATGGAATAACAAGAAAACAATTGGAAATAGGCATAGGGAAAGTCATAGCGAATCGATGCAGAATTAAATTCTGCATCTGACCATCCAATAATATACGGGGTATTCTATTTGAAAAAAAGAACTTTTTGAACTTTGAAGATTTTGTAATAGGTCATGCAGTTTTGGACACCCTGTATGCCACAAATCAATTGTCAATGTGGATTTCGAAAATGTCATTCTTGTGCTTCTATCTACCCTAGAAGTGTTTATTAGCAGTCGAAAATAGGCAAAAGGTACTGTGTTGCAAATAACGCTACATCTTTCAACATTTTCAAAAAAATCAAGATATCTAAGTAGCAGTTAAAAATAGGTATAGGAAAACATGATAGAACTCATCATAAAATTTTCTCAGAAATTTAAAAATGAAATAATATACAGGGTGTTCCATTTAAAATAAGAAAGTTTATGGCTACTTCCGGTATAACCGAAAGTGGTAAGACCATGAAAATATTTTAAAATGAAAGAGAATCTTGAATAGCCCCGGATTCCAAAAGTTCAGAGTTGTAGGTTTTTTCTAACCTCGGAAAATTCTAACGAATGGCTACCGTGGAAAACTCTGTAACGTTACGTTCAAATTGAACCGTAACAGTGCTTTAGAATTAGTTTTGCAATGTAAGCGGATGAACTGGCAGTTCCTGCTAGTTACAACTATCACTTTCTCGAAATGTTCTTACAAACAGCAAATATGGATATTGATGGTAAGTTAATAAGTTGGAATATTTGTATCCGATGGTTGTTCTGTCCTTTTCCTTGCTCATGAAAAAAAAGAAACTACATATTAAAAAAATGTATGTTAGAAGTGTTATTATATGATTGACCAGAATAACTGCACAAATCAATCTGGAGTACCAGTTGCTTAGCAGAAAATGACGCTACAAATACATCACAAACATTACATGATTTATTCTTTAAAGATTGCACTTCGTCAATAAGTGTAATCAACACATAAAACGCGAAATTTATCCATATCATTAAGCACGACATTTCATCATTAATAAGATCCCATTTCTTGATTAGTTCTAATAGTAACAGTCTTAGGTCTTGCTTTATCGGCTTTATTCTCGTATATTACCTGATTAAAAAGGTCATCCTCATATATCGATTTTATTATCATGTTTCGCAAAATATTTATCATCCATAAAGTTCTCCTTTTTTCTCTCGCACCTTAATCGTATATAATACTACGTCGCTTTCTCTTTGTTGTGAATACACAGATTGGGCTAATTAGATTGTAATTACTTTATGAGGAACAGATTTGTTAATGCAGCGTAGCTGTTTTAATTACATTACTTACGTTACAAGCTTTAATTATGCAATTTACTACATTTATAGTCGGTGTCAAAATAACATACTAGACTTAATTAGTTAATATTAATAATGTATGAAGAGCTTTAATTGTAATCGTGACCATTATACCATATACACAACCATTCTAAGTCTACGTGACCACCTACGGCCAAACTTGACACTTGAGAATGGCTTACTTTACTAAATTTACTACATTTAGCCTCGTTTAATAAAATATTGAGTAGATGTAGATCAAATTTGGAGAGTTACCTGAAAGTGTTGCCAAAACTGCAAAGCTTCTAAATCTCTTTAGAATACAATTTGTTACAGCAAACGAACTGAAACTTTAGGATTGGTGAAGAATAATTAAGCTTGAATATAATTAGCATGGCCGAACTGCAGGAAACTTTAGCTAAGTGTGTCCTAGAAGTGCAAATGTAGTTCAGCGGCAACACACACCGTTTAAGTAATTAGGAACTCTGTTCGTGACAATACGATAAAGCTGTTCCATAGTTTTGTGGTGGCCATTTATAACTAACCGACATATTGCATAGAAGTGTATTAGTTTACAAAATAATCGGAATAATTAAAACTTTGTTGTTATTATGACGTAATATATCAATTTCGTTAAAGATATGGATTGGTACACAAAATAAAAAAATAAGTTATCTGTCATCTACTTTATACAACTGATTAAACACTGAGAAAGAAACTGAAAACCGATCTTCATTAATCGCCAAGATTTCATCCGCCAAATTTTGGAATTTTGCCTTCTCCAAAATCTGCGGTGTTGTTTGTTTACAATCCTGCTTGGATAAAAATGCGCATTATGTGTATTGCTTATTCTCGGCAAAATTGAGAACAGCTCTGCAGTATTCTAAACGCAATGATTGGTCAGTAGGTTGGAATGATTGTGAAATTTGGAGCGCTTACATAGAACCCATTCGGATAAAATATATATTCAACTAACTTAATCTCCCAGGTTCAGTGTCTGAACCAAAGCAAAAAGATGAAGATAATATCCAAGTACAAAAGTTGAACTCGGGATGTCCAATTCTCCATGCTGAATTTGACCGACTGTGTGGGTTATGTTGGCTGCTATGGTTTGTGGATTATTCGTATAGACCTGCGACTTAAGAAACCCCCACAAGAAACAGTCTAACGGACTCAAATCGCATGATTTCGATGACCAGTTCACATCACCGCCACGTCAGATGACCTTCCCTTCAAATCGCCCGCGCAGAATGCTCAATGTATTGATGTCTATATTATCCGATTTAAGTCAAAAGAAGTTGACAATCATCGCCCTATAGCGCTCACCGTTGACAGTGATGACCTGGACAACGTCGTTCTAAAAGAAATATGGACCGATGACGCCGCCAGCCTAATGTAAATGCTGGATGCATTGGACCCTCTTGGATCTCATATGGATTGACATTGTCCAAATTCGACAATTTTGTTTATTGACGTACTCATTCACCCAGAAATTGGCCTTAACGCTGAGGATGATTTTTTTATAAAAATTAGGATCAGTATCTAACTGTTCTAGGGTCTAATCAGCGAACACACGTCGTTGTTTATGGTCATTTACCTTAACGGACATAGAGGAAGTAAGAAGAGTTGGAAAGTACCAGAGGGGAAAAGACCAATTTTGTTAAAATTAAGTGAAGACAACTGAAATTCTTAAAAGTAGTAAACACCTAAAGAATTCAGATATACCGATAGATGAAGACTACTGCTATAGGCATATGCCTATGATATAGTCCTGCTATCCAGAACAAAGAGGGAGCTGATAAAAGTATATAGTTTACTGAAGAAACGAACTGGTAAAAGTAGATTAAAAGTAAACTAGGAAAAAACTAAATATATGGAAATGAATACGAAGGGAACACAGGAGTAGACACCTAAAACTAAAAATACCAGGCAAAGAATACCTTTTTGAGAAAGTCCAACAATTCGAGTATCTAGATGTTACACTCACAAATAAAGGAGAAGAGAATAAAGAAATCCAAAAACGTCTCATAACGGGCAGCAAAGCTTACGTTAGCCTGAGAAAAGTGTTCACATCCAAAGCGATCTCACGGGCATGCAAAGTAAGATTATACAGAACAGTAATTAGACCCATAGTACTATATGATTCTGAGACATGGGTAATGAACAAAACGGAGCAGAGTGAACTGGGAGTGTGAGAACGTCGGATTCTGAGGAAAATATTGAGAGGAATCAGAATAGCAAAAAATTAATGGAAGAGAAGAACAAATGAAGATGTTAGTGAGCTCTATGGTTACCCAGATATAATCCAAGAGGTCAGAGCGAGGTGGTTGGGCCACATTGAGATAATGCCAAATGACCGGTGGGCGAAGAGAGCGGTACTAAGAAGAGAAATCGGAAAGAGAAGAAGAGGGCGACCAAGGAAAAGATGGTTAGACGTGGTGAAGGAAGATTTAAGAGAGATAGGTGTAATGAATTGGCAGGAAAGAGCCAGCGACAGAAAAATGGAGAGAAGTGGTGGAAAGAATATTAGCCAAGGGCCTCCAAGGCCTGTAGTGCTGTTATATACCTAGAACTAACTTAGTGCTATACTATACTACTAACTACAAATCTGATGTGTAAAATCTATAATAGCATTTGTATGGCCTGCGATATTTTTACAGCAGTTTAAATGATTTGCCTAATGCATATTTTTGTCTAATTGTAGATTACGCTATTGTTAAATCTGGATTTAAAGTATCTAGTTTGTAAGTTTAATACATACACCATTGTTTGTTACTTACTTGTTTTTGTAATTTGTCCTTAATATGGCCGATACTGTTGGACAATGATTATTATAATGATAAAAAATAATGTTTAATGGACGCATTTGCTCTACTATTGTAGTCATACAATCCTAGATGAATGCATTGTACGTAAATGGCGTCTCAGGTTTTAGTAACAAAAATAAACTACGTGGAAACTAGCACCAACGCCTACACGAAGAAATCGGATCCAAGAAACGTGAACGCTACTCCATTGTCCTTTTCAATGCCACCTACGCTGAAATGCTCCAGGTTTTTGTGTGTACTTAATCGTAGATCCGGTTTGATTTTATGAAAAAAAAAAACTCGTTGAATTAATGGTAGCATAACATTCTTATTTTTATTAGCCATAGTAACACCACCCTAGTCGAATTAATTAACTGGTTCTTATTGTATGTTCCATCTTTTTATAAACATTATATTGCTATTAGTATAATACATACATCAATACCTAAAACTAGTTTTTGTGATAGTTGGTGCTAAAGGATCTGCAATTAGTGGTACTCTTTTTAGAGAAGAAATATAAGCGTCAATAAACTCGCACATAAAATACCGTACTGCTTGAGCTATAGAATACAGTCGCGTAGTTAATCAAATTCGTCATCGTGAAAAAATAAAGCGCGGCAATAAAAAGCATAAAGAGAGATAACAAAACTCTTCTGAAATTTTCGTACGAAATTAAATTGTCGACGTTGGACGCAATTAAGTTTCCCATTGAAAGTAAATTCTGCATTTTCCTGCTCCTGTCATCTAGTAAATTCGCCTTAATTACATTGAGGGGCGCACCGTATTAGCCCGTTTTTAATGATTAAATTTTGTATTAGGTAACGTCGGGGCGTCAGATAGGTACGAGAAAAGTTCACCCAGTTTTTGGAAACATTACGCACGGGGGACAAGCAGGTAGCTGAGCATGTAAATTTAAATATGTTTGTAAGAGCCAGGGCACGGTCAATACTTCACAAATTAATGTAGTGTTTGTGCTCGGTGTTGATAAAGTTTCTCTACAGTTCACTAGGGGGTCCCCGTGCATTATACTATACAAAATTGTTAAAATTTAGTACCTACTGCAATATAAATGAACGGATGTGCAGTGCATTTCGAAATTGTAGTTATGATGGAGCTTGTATAATTTTTTTATATGGTTGTTAGTTGAAGTATCCTACCATTAAGTACCACATTTTGCAGTATGCCGTTTTGTGCCGCAAAAAGAAAATTTTGTGCTTCCATATTAACTCAGATATAGGACTTTTGTAGGCGGCAACTAACATTTTGAAATTTTGGGTATGCTATTATTTTGTGCTAGTTTTGTATTGAAATTTCAAAATGTTAAGGTGGTGGGGCTGGTGACATGCCAGGTGCGGATTTTGAAATCGTTATAACTTGGTTACTATGGAAGGACATTTTCTTCTTTCAGCACAAAACGGTACAAAATTCTAACATAGTTAAAATTCGAGGTGGGCGGAGGGGCTGGCATGATTCCGGCCACACCAAATAGAAAGTTGGATATCTCAGTCAACCCATTAGCGCCGAGAAACATTTTTTTTGAATTCGATATTTTTTTTATAACTGATAAAGAAAGCTGTAAAAGCTGTGTATGTGAAAAAATATTTTTTTATTTTAAAATATACAAAACAACAGGCTGTCATCATATGGGCCCCTTAGACATTTCACATTGTAGAAAAAATGTTGCAGTAATTAATTATTTGCGTGAAATGTCATAAAACATTTCACATAAACCGACATCATACTTGTATGTCCCTTTACTTGTGCAGTCAACGCTGCACATCTTCTTTTTTGTGACTACACGCAATTGTGATTCTATTTTTGCATCATTTTGTACCACTGTAGGTAACTGTACATTTCTAAATCTTCGTTTGTAAGCTTCGGGGTGTTCCCTATGCTCCTACCATTTGAAAATACAATTTCAGCTGGAGCTAATAATTGACGGCCACTCAAATTTTCATCCGTTCCACCCTCATCTTCATCCGCTGGATCCTCATCTGTAAGATCTTGACATTCCGGTGGCTGTATGTATGTTAGCCACTTCGTTATCTGATTCGTAAGCGATATTCAGTGCTTCCTGAATACTTATTCCTCAGAAACTAATATTCTCGTACAAAAATGTAGACTAATAGTTGTAGTAGTTAAAAGTTGTCTGTAGCACGTCTACCGCTTACCGGTCCCATATGGGGACTGAGACGTTTACTTCTATAGCTGATTGCTTAGCACTGCAGAAGAATTTAGACATCATTGGGGACTGGTGCAATGCTAATAGCATATGCTTAAACACTAGCAAGTGTGCGACACTCTCTTTTACCAAAAGCACAAACCCGTATACTTTCGTATACAGTGCGCACCAGAAGGAAATACCCAGGGTGACGCATTTCAAAGATCTTGGTGTGATTTTTGATTCACAGTTAACCTTTTTCCCTCATATAACTTCTGTATTTTCGTCTGCCTCTGCATCTCTTGGTTTTCTTATACGCTCATGTAAAGATTTTACTAACGTGTCAACACTTAAAGTTTTATATTCCGCATTTGTAATGTCCAAGTTAGAATACAGTTCTGTTGTTTGGTATCCGCACTACCATCACCAACAGCTTCTAATAGAACGAGTCCAAAAAAGATTCCTCAAGTATCTCTCTTTTAAGTTGGATGGTGTCTATCCAGCTCGTGGGGCAGATTACGCAGCTTTATTGCGGAGACATGACTTCCGTTCTCTTTCTCAGCGAAGAGATGAAGCTAGCAACAAGTTTCTTTTGAAACTCATGAACGGTAGTGTTGACTCACCTTCGCTTCTCAGTCAAATAGCCTTTAGAGTTCCAAGCTACAATTGTAGAACGTCTGCATCATTTATTACTCCTAGAGCTCGCACTAATATCCTTCACAAAGCCCCGCTAAGCCATATGCAAAGGAATGCTAATTTGTTTTGTGCTGATCCCTTTCACTCTAGCACTTAATTGTATTTATTTAACTTATTTAATATAGTCGATTTGTACACTGTTACATTTTCTTATTTATATTATATATACACTAATTTTGTTGCCTTTAGTTTATTTTTAAGATATAGATTTAGTTGGTATGTTATTGTTTTACATTACTGTTCTGTTTTTTACCTTTTTTCTAGTTATACTACTGCACACATTCTGTTTATTTTTTTTAATTTTTTTATTTTGTCCTATATGGGAACTCCTGTTCTGTTGGACAATAAACGCTATTATTATTATTATTATTATTACTATTATTATTATTATTATTATAAGAATGTTTTGAAAAAATCCACCACTTTGGTTGGTGTCCTGTGGTTGATAATGAATACCTTGTTTTTTACTAAGCGGACCAAATGATAAAATCCGCTTCACATTAGGCAAATTAAACTGACAGCTATTTTGCCGGTAAATTTAAATGATGAATTACAAAAAAATCAAGTACTTGATATTGTTGCATATTTAAATAAATTTCACGTGTACAACACATTTATAAAAAAATAAGTGCACAATATTTTTAAGAGGTATTTTATTATTTGCATTATATTTGTAGTAAGTACATAAAATATCTTAACATAGAATGTGTATTTTTGAAATTTATTTATTATTGATATGATATTGATATTACATACTATTATAACCACTAGCTGATCCAGTGACAAAAAATGGTATAACTTAATTTCTCAATAATATTATATTTTCAATACATAATTTTTTAGCAGAAGCACCATCACAGTCGATATTAAAATCACTGCCGCTGGCCTCAACCATTTCCAACCGAAATAATAAATGGCTCCACTACCTCATCTGGTTTATTCAATGGTATTTATTTTACTTTTACCCGTGTGCAATGACCATTTAGGTATAGCATAAAAGCTGAAAAATCCACTGTAAAACTTAACTGTTACCTAGTCTTTAAGTCTGTATTTCTTCTTATGTTACTTTCTCACGGACTCTATGTATGTATGTATGAAATTTTAAGAACACCTGCACTGTGTATTTCTACGAAATATCGAATGTGTTTTTTATTGTTTTTTTGTCGAGTTCGTTGCGTGAGAACGCTGAGCGCTCGTGTTGTGACAGATAAAAAAAAATGCAATGGTTGATCTTGGGCTGGTCAGACCTGAAAGGAGTGCATATGAGCAGCTACCAAGAAGAATCACGGAACTAAAAAGTAGATACTAAGTACTGCTATAATTAAAAGTAAACCATCACGCACAATAATTCCCCTTATAGTAAAGATGCTAAAGCTGGATTGCGTGGATATAGAAAAGTGCTAGTTTTTCCGCCAACGGACATCGGTGACGAATCTTGGGGTTCAGCTAAGAAATATCACCCATGGAAGAAAAAGAGCCAGCCCGGCGATTCCGAAGCCAAGAACGAGATCGCCTAAGAATAAGAAGAAGTGCGGTTTGGATAATAATACAAGGTACTTACAATTAATGCTACCTGTGATATTTGTAAAATTATATGAGTGGTATTACCTACCTCCCAGTGTCCATACATTTTGTTATTCACTGTTATTAAGCTAAGAGTAAAACATCTATAGAAAGTGTTTCATTGAGAATATCACAGACAGTCTTCACAAAGTAATACAAGCAGTGATTTGAGTCAGATGTTATCCAGAAATTCTAAGATTGTGCTACCAAAATGATCTGCCATCAAGGTTATCTGCAGAAGCATTGAAATTATAACATATACAAGAAGATCTTCAGGGCGATATTAAAAGTACCACCGTTAATGGGTATTAGTTTTTTTGTACAGTTTTATCTAAGCACATTTTCGTTTTCTACTTATGTATTGTTTTGACACAAACGTGGAGAACTGTATTTGTTCTATATGAAACTAATTATCCGGTCGCTGTTTTCTTTAAACTTCGGTCCACGTCTATGTACAGTCTGTTTCAAATTAAATGCGAATCGAGGATGTTGTGTGCAGTTACCCGATTCGCGGTGCTGTATTGCGGGTGATCTACACTTTTTCATACATAGTGATGCGTAGTTCACGATTTTTGGCGTCTAACATTCACGTAATATCTCAATTTATACTTTAGCTATATTAGTTTTTATTATTTTAAATGCAATATATATAATTGTCGTCATTTATAATGAATTAAAACATCGTTATCGATAGAACACAAAGTATTGTAAAAGATATCGTGTAACTACACGTATTTGCAGGTAAACTTGAAAACTAAATACGTTCTTGGTTAATAAAAGCAGAAAATGTGGTTTTCCGACATATGAATACATTTCATGGTATATATATGTAATATAATCTTGTCTGTAGTCTCATTATTATATCAAATATTACATAATACCGTTGATTTGTAATACGTTTGATTGTCGTAACGATCGATCGTATTATAGAGCTTCTCCGATGGAAAACGTGTGTTATTATTTATTATTAAGTATTAAAATTAAACATATTGTGTAGATATCTGTTAAGAGATAGTGGTCTCCTAGAGTAGCTTGCTTAAATGCGGAATGATATTGTATTAGAAAAATAGCATGCGGATATTTGAATCGGGAATCGATGACACGCCATCCTTTAAAATCTCGAGTACCTATGTAAACAGTTGCTTCTTTCTAGTTACGCACAAAAGAATGCTTGCGTAGCATTTTCATATTATATAGAGATGCTATTATTTTAAAATGGTGTCGAGAATTGCTATCTTTATTAATCAAATGAGTCGTTTGATGTCTTTGTATATTGACTAAATAATGAGATGAAGCTTTAAAAATACTATTATAATATATTATAATAATATTTGGGGATAAGCTCCATACAGAAATGTTTATGGAATTATATACCTATTATGTTAAACAAGAATAATTGTTTCGTATTTAAAACTCCGGATAATGCAATTATACAAGTGTATGTGTGCAGTAATAGTCGCTTTTAATTTTAGGGAAAATTATAAATATTAGATCTCGAATGTATCTATTCGGCTACTCTTAGGATTTATTTCGCATTAATGGTAAACAAAACCAATTATGTCACACATGATAAAGATACTCTCCACTCTTGTGACACAATATACCTTTGTTTACCACAAACAATTCGATTATTGATTGCGTAGTATTTTAGATGTTATGTATTCAAAAATATGTAGAACGGCTTTAATTTGGTATTTCCCTGATTTTAACATTTTGATCGGAAAGCTTGAAGGAAATCTTACTGCAGATAAACTTTATTTATCTACCTAAAATAGTACTTGCGTCGTCTTTGTAATATTTGTGGCAGATGTAAATTGGAAACAGAAGATTCTATATTGTTCACTTAATACCATATTTGAACATAAAGTTTTTACTACTGTTATATTTCTATGCAGCAGTGCGTTTAATTTTCCTTTATCTTCTGCCGAAATATCTTTTTGTCGGGGAAGACGCGGCATTGTTCTTCGTCTGCTAATTAATTAAAAGGCTGAATTTAACACCTGAATTTCTACATCTTAAGAAAAAATAGTAAAACTCTGCGTCCTGGAAACTTTATGTTCAAATATGGTATTAAGTGTCTCCAATTTACATCTGCCACAAATATTACAAAGACGCCACAAGTACTATTTTAGGCAGATAAATAAAGTTTATCTGCAGTAAGATTTCCTTCAAGCTTTCCGATCAAAATGTTAAAATCAGGGAAATACCAAATTAAAGCCGTTCTATTTCTAAATAACATATAAAACACTACGCAATCAATAATCAAATTGTTTGTGGTAAACAAAGGTATATTGTGTCATAAGAATGAAGAGTATCTTTATCATGTGTGACATAATTGGTTTTGTTTACCATTAATGCGAAATAAATCCTGAGAGTACCGGAATAGATACATTTGGGATCTATTATTAATAATTTTCTATAAAATTAAAAGCGAATAGTACTGCACACATACACTTATATAATTGCATGATCCGGAGTGTTAAATACAAAAACAATTATTTTTGTTTAACATAATATATAATTCCATACTTCCACATTCTACATTTTTGTATGGAGCTTATCCCCAAATATTATTATAATATTATTTTTAAAGTTTCATCTCATTATTCAGTCAATATACAAAGACATCAAACGACAAATTTGTTTATTAAAGATAGCAGTTCTCAACACCATTTTAAAATAATAGCATTTCTATATAATATGAAAATGCTACGCAAGCATTCTTTTGTGCGTAACCAGAAAGAAGCAACTATTTAGGTAGTCGAGATTTTAAAGGTGACGTGTCAGCGATTCCCAATTGAAATATGAGCATGCTATTTTTCTAATACAATATCATTCCGCATTTAAGCAAATTACTCCAGGAGACCACTATTTCCTAACAGATACCTACACAATATGTTTAATTTTAATACATAATAATAAATAATAACACGTTTTCCATCGGAGAAGCTCTATAATACTCTGTTCTATCGTTACGACAATCAAACGTATTACAAATCAACGGTATTACTTAGTATTTGAAATTATCATAATGAGACTACAGACATTATATTACATATACCATGAAATGTATTCATATGTCCGAAAACCACATTTTCTACTTTTATTAACAAAGGGCGTATCTAGCTTTCAAGTTTACCTCCAAATACGTGTAGTTACACGATATATTTTACAATACTTTGTGTTCTATCGATAACGATGTTTTGATTCATTATAAATGACGACAATTATATATATTGCATTTAAAATAATAAAAACCAATATAGCTAAAGTATAAATTGAGATATTACGTGAATGTTAGACGCCAAAAATCATGAACTACGCATCACTATGTATGAAAAAGTATAGATCACCCACAATACAACACCGCGAACCGGGTAACTGCACACAATATCCTCGATTCGCATTTAATTTGAAACAGACTGTACATACATACATACCTAAAAAGAATGTGAAATTAGATGTAAACATGATCGTTTACCGAAAGGACATGATAATTAAAAATAACACAGAACAATTTTCATTTTTTTTATTTTTACACACTTATTTTGTTTTATATTCCTAATAATTATTACAATAACAAATTTCTTCTATCACGTCTGGTATTGTAAAGAAATGAAATTCATATTGATCATACAATAATAACACTAAGAATATGCTGTTCTGGGACGTATTTAGAAAGTCTTTCTTTTCACTTTTCTTTTATATTGGGATGAAAAACATTTCGAAATTAAAGTCCAACAGTAGTCAGCAAGCATCTCGCTATTCCACTTGCCCTGATAGCGTTTTTCAATAGTGAAAATATCCTCATGAAATCTTTTCCCATGCTTGTAACATCGCCAAGATTCGGGGGAAAGAAGTTCAGGTGGGAATGCAAGAAATGTAATTTAAGACTCATATTACAGCCTAATGCATGGTATCTTCTAAGAAGTTCACTAACAATTTCGTAATCTTCAAATTTTTTATTTCCTAAGAAATTCTTTGTCACACTTTCAAATGAATCCCAAGCAGTCCGTTTTAAATCGCTCAAGAGGGCGTCAAGTTCTCGATCCTGTTGTAACAGTTTAATCTCGGGTCCTATAAAAATCCCCTCGTTAAGTTTGCCCTCAGATATATTAGGAAATTTTGTTTAAGGTATCGAAATCGTGGTCCCTCTTTGTCCAATGCTAATGCAATTTTATGTGTAATGGCGGTAAAAGTATTTTATGAGGCATCATCCACAGACATTGTGAGGGGTCCACAACTTCTCTTGATTTGTAATTTTTAATTTAAAATAAAGGTCATACGATTTCTCTATTAAAGGTATAATATTTAGTCTATGCTATTGAGAGGTGAATTCTCCACATACATAACAAAAACTGTTAGGATTGTTTACACACATACGGGACATTGCGAATTCAAAAAACGTTTAACTAATGTTACTACCATACATTGAGTCAATTTGAGTCGAATAACGTGCCTGTAGGGTCTTATATAAACTCACATATGCACAGATCTATTAATTCCTAGATTTTATTGGTTCTAGAGAAAAAAAGGGAGTGGTTTAACAACTATGACGTACAAATGAAGCCCAAATATGTTAAATCCTGTTCAGACATGCCCGTTAGCATGATAATAACTTGATAGTTTCTTTGAACTTATTAATAAAACAATATCTTTAGACAAACAGTATTTATCAATAAGTATAATATCATCTTTACTTACATACATTGTTGACCCCCTTGAAGACCAATTTTTTTCCTACCGCACTAACCAAGCAAGGCTCCCTTATCTCTGTTAGTTAAAGGGGAAAAAAGTAAACACGACGTAGGAGGCGGTTAACGTATCGTAATATCTATAGTGCCTGAGAAGCAGAACGTAGGAGCTCTCGCCGAGGGGAATATGATTATGGTAGATTATGCGACCTTTATGACATTAACTTGTCTAAGATAACAGAGACGTTCCTACACTTTGCAAAATTGGGTGTTGTATATTTACCTAATTTAAACAGAGTAAAGTGAAACTATCTCAAAGGAGTTACCAATCCCAAACCGTGACATATTACGATCCTAATATTCGGCATTCGTGTGTAAATTGTTTTCCGCGGTCCCCAAACGAGACCCCCTGGTCTACGTACCGTTCGACATCACCACCGTAATAAGAAAAATTGTCTTATAAAAGAGAATGTTTCCCAAGCGGTCGCCTTCGGGATACATCTCAGGTGCACCGGCTCGGGAATAAATCTTTAAGAAATGGGTCCTGACGGAAAAACGAACGAACCACCATTAATAAAGCAGAACGAAAGGTCAGAATACACGGGTTACTTGCTCGATTTATTCAGAAAAAGTTTTGTTTGAGAATGTTTCTTTTTTTGTGTTACGGTTACAGGTACGAAAAGATTTTTTGTAGTTTTTCTGTTTCCTTGATTTAAATATATGTAGAACCCTTTCGAATAACTGTTGAGGTTAGTTATTTCTTATATTGGGAGCTAGTTTATCACCAAAGAATCGAAGAATTATCTAAATCTTGTTTCGACGCGCAGAAATTAAATCATATGAAGAATTATAACCAATTTAATGTTACAATTTGATACGCCAGGTTTTTTCAAGTATTGTACTATTTCAGTTATGGTAACAATCAATTGGTCTGCAACTGTGTCTTAGATGCGCATTCTCTCCTATCGTGGTCCAGATTCTCGTACATACTCTGTTTGTTTTTGGACGTCTATCCCAAGCTTTTTGTAATTCTGATTGTAAGCCTATAAATTCAACCAATGTACACTCATTTGTCTTTGACCACCCTGCTAAACAAGTTGACCATGAGAAGTGTTACTATTTTAGGCAAGCGATCTGCCTTGATCCCATAGAGTTGTTCATATTCGTAGAATGTCCTCAAAGCCATTATGGATTCTTGAAAGTTGTAGCTGCATTAATTTGGCTGTAATGGACAATATTAATTCTACTCCATTTAGACAACCAAATACTGTTAACTCATTAGCTGACTCCCACTTTGTGTGGTATTACGTTTTCTTGAATTACGTCAAATTACGTCTACTATAATATTATTTCCATTTACCCAATCGTATATCATGATATGTGATATTTAAATAACCAACAATTAAGCTTAAAATAACTCAAGCGGCAACGAAAGATCCGAGCATTTAGAAACGTCTTGCATTCTTAAATTAAGTTGTCTTTTTGCTCGAGAATAGATTGAAAGCGAGAGAATACTGCACTTGACGCAGATCCAGTTGAAAATTAAAGAGAAGAGAAGTAGTAAGCATTAAAAATGTCAGATGGAGATGAAAAATTACGTCTCCGACTCGTTGTTGGAAAAATAGAGCACAAAAAATCAAAGAGTCAATGGTTCACTACCGGCGTACGGAGAATTTAATTACGGAACAGTTACGAGCTAGTTTCCATATAAATCATCAAGTTTAAAGAGTTTCTTTTTTAATTATTTCTTTCGTAGAAACTAGGGTCCGATTCGTCTTATTCTTCGACGGAAGCGATTTAGTAGTCTCTGTTGGCTGTAAAATTTTTAAAGCGAATGTTTTAAACTTATAAAAGGTCGTTAAATTTTAACGTCTCGTAAGCAGCGTACTGTTTTGAAGTAGATAAGGTAACGGCGAAATTGCTCTATCGGTGCGCAAACTTAAAAATTAAGTTGGTATTGGATAGAAAGAAACTTCAAGCTTTTAGTTCCGTTCGAATCGGTTAAAGCGGAAGGCCAAACCTGATGGGTAAAAAAAAGGAGTATGTTATAAGGGATACTTTAAAACTAAGTACCTTCTTTTGTTCTTTTGTTTCGGTTTCTTTTTAAGGTAGATGATTCGGATTTATAAGTGAATTGATTGTATCTGTAAGCTGCGCAAAGCCCCTTATCCCTCCCTTATCTTCATGAGTTGTCCTTATCGATTTTTATTTTCAAATACGGTTACGATTTGATTGTTTTGAATGAAGACATAGATTCCAAGATGAGGTTAGTCCTACATAATATTAGGTCACCAATAGAAATTACATATATACATATCTCATTTGTAGATAGATAATGAAGAGATTAGGAACATGCCCTGCCGATCAATTATTTATTATATCAATCAACAGCCACTCTCCCATTAATTTGTTGTTGAATTGAATTTATACTTTTTCTTGTTAGTGTTATTTAAATCTTTATCTCAAACATGAACGTTAGCAAGCACTTGCCATATTCACTACAGCGAATCTATGACATAGATTGGTTCTTAAGTATTAGAATAGGAACATGGCAAGCGAACGATAAGAGGTGTCCAATCTAAACATATAATCAAAACCTTTTTGTACCCTTAGGTGTAGAGTACTTCCTCCAGTCTGTTTTATCTCTTGTCAGTATTCTCGCTCTTTGTTATGTTACGCCGCGCTCTTCTAGTAATTTCTCCACATTTTAGTTCCATGTCTTGATTGGTCTTCCTCTCGATCTCTTAGTTGGCACCCGTGACTCCCATATTTTCCTGACCGGTCTGTCACTGCTCATTCGGATTAAGTGTCCATACCACCTCAGCTGGCTCTGTTCAATTTTCTTTATAACTAGTTCTATTCCTAGTTGCTCTCCTGTTACTGGATACTACTCCGATTCTGGATTTCATTCTCTCTCTGAGCCCTCAGCTTTCACACCCGTAAGTTAAAACTGGAAGAAGCAGTGTTCTGTATACGCACATCTTCCCAGATATTTCCTTTCTCCATATATGTATATGTGTTCCTCATTAAGTGGTATAGCTTTGATACATTCTCCACTCTGTAAGATATTTCTGTTTCGCGTACTCCTAGGTATTAGAAGGCTTCCACTTGTTCGATATCCTTGTTGTCGATTCTTATGTTTGGTTTTGAGTTAGTTTCCCTAATACCATGACTTTGGTTTTGTTGACATTTATACTTAAGCTTCTAGCTTGCAATGCTTTATTCCATAAGCTCAAATTGGTTTCCTGATATGTTTCACTTCGTGCAAATACGACCAAATCATCTGCAAATGCACACTCGCTTAGATACTCCGCCTCCAAATTTCTGTGACCCACATATGCGGCTTTTGTTCTCAATTTTACTTTTTTGATGACGTCATCCGTTACTATGTTAAATAGTATTGAGCTTAAATGATATCGAAGGCTTCCACGGCCCGAGTTTCTATAATGAGGGTTTCCGGGTGTTGACCGTGTCATGGTTAGTAAAATATATACAGTACAAAATAAAAAAAAATATAAAATGCACAAGATATACAATAAACTCGACGTTCCGCCACTAATGTAAGTGGCTTCTTCAGGAGCAAAAGGGGTTAACTGGGCGGGTACCAGACCTGCGAAAACCTTCTGACAGAAGGTTTTCGCCTCTAGCGTGGTTGACACGTGGAGTTACCGTGACCTTCTGACGCCCCTCACCTACCAGAAGGTTTTCGCCTCTAGCGTGGTTGACACGTCGAGTTACCGTGACCTTCTGGTATCCACCCAGTTAACCCGTTTTGCTCCTGAAGAAGCCACTTACATTAGTGGCGAAACGTTGAGTTTATTGTATATCTTGTGCATTTTATATATTTTTTATTTTGTACTGTATATATTTTACTAACCATGACACGGTCAACAGCCGGAAACCCTCATTATAGTATTGAGCTTAATAGTCCTCCTTGTCGTAACCCCACGTTGGCAGTGAATTCTTCTGTGTATACTCTCCATAGCTCGTTGTAATATTCCCGATATTGTCCTTTGTCTTAGACTTTCCACTATTACCTCTTTTGGGACCTTGTCAAACGCTTTTTCTAGGTCCACGAAAGCCAAGAGGTAATATTTTCCAAACACTCGAGGACGTTCTTGCAACTGTTTATAGTGAAGATGTGGTCTTGTGTACCTCTTCCTTTCCTAAACCCGCTTTGTAACTGCTTCATGTTTGGTTCTATTTCGTATCTTAATCTTTGTTCTAGTATTCTTTCATATACTTTGGAAGCTATACTTAATAGAATAATGATTTGGTAATTGTTACAGTCGTGTTTGTTCCCCTTCTTGAATATCGGAATGACGATACCTACTTCTCAGTCCTTCGGTATCCTTCCTTCGTTCCAGCATATGTTGCAAATCTGGGTTAGAAAGTTCATACCATGTACTCCTCAATTTTTTAGCATTTCTGCGGTGATCTGATCACACCCTGCAGATTTAGCTTTTTGATAGCATACTTTACCTCTTCCCCATCAATATCGCGCCCTTGTAGCGACTCTGTTTCTTTCTCTTCCCATAAATTACCAGATGAAGACATGAATCTTCTGGATTTAATAAATTTTTAAAATGCTCTTTCCATCATTCTAAAATTTGTTCTTTTTCATGGATCATTTCCCCTTTTAGGTTTCTTATCTGTGTTCATGTTTTCTCGCATGTTGATTGTGCCATGAAAACAAGTCTTCTTACTGTTGAACGTCCCAGAATAAAACCATAAAGAGCTAAATAATATTCAAAACAACACAATAATTGTTTCGTTTACCAGAGGAAGGAACTTGTGTCACAGTTAAGATAGGTTTTTGAAGTCTGCACGACTCTTTTACAATACAGTGTTGTTAAAGCGAGATCCACCATTTTGTTACACAGATTAGTACATCTGGAATAAATTATTGGTCGAATCAAATGTCCATCCGTTTTTAATTCATATTCTATATATATTTCCTCATTTGAATCAAACCACAGATCAGATCATCACCATCACATAAGGTGTCTCAGACAGTTTTAGAACGTTTAGGAACATTTATCTGTTTCCAGACAATTTACTTCCCTTTAGCATCTTCTCGTCTTCTATCAGCTTTTGAGTAACAGCTGTATTTTGGATGGAAATTATCAAGTGTGTTAATCTGAATTTGGGATCATTCAGACCTCAACCACTTAGTCATAAGAATGTATTAAATGGATCGGAGACTAATTTGATTTGTAATTGTCATAATCAACAACGATTTAGTATATTGCTAGCATTAAACATGTTTAACCAGCCTCTAAAACTTTAAAGAAAGTTTTCAGAAGTTATCTAGTCTTTAAGATTAACAAATTCCGAGCAAAAACAAATCCTATTTATATTATTAACGTACCTATATATGTATGGCCAGTTCTAAGTTAGACTAGGTGGTTGCAATGGTAAACGGTTCGTCGAATTTAGCCCCAGCTTTGTGGAGCAATATGGAATATTATCTGTGGCAAGATAACGTAACAAATCCGATAAAAACACATATATCCATACTGCATCTTTCTCACAGGTGCCACCCTAGATAAGAAAATGGATCAGATAACGTTAATTATTTATTTGAAAGCTGCAGAATTTCTACATGTCTAAACAGTTTTTAAATCTATTTATATGATAGGCTCGCATGACACAGATTTTCGTTTCATTGATTAAATTGAAAAAGTTGCTCCAAAGCCTGTGTTTTTTATACATACTATAGCTGTATGTATACAGCTATAGCTCAATAACTTCTAATTCTTTATTGGTTTCCCTTTTTTTATTTATGCAATATGAAAAACAACGACTTTGGAAATTGGAAAATATCAGACGTTTGCTTTTACTTCTTCGCTAGAAATTATTTAATACGCATTTACGAGGGATATTAGGAAACTAAGGTCCGAATCGTCGTGGCTAATTGATCCTTGCGCCAACTTTGAAACGCGCATGCGTACCAACTCCCGGCATGCCTTGCTCGTCAAAAAACGCCATTTGTATTGGTAGTGTTGCAGTGTACATACTAAGTGCAGTACTACTTCAAAACGTTTAAGATAATCGATCAGCCCGCCGACTGTGAAATACGGTCAGTGATTTGGTTCTTGATATCAAAAAACGCTTCAGCAGCGGAAGTTCATAGACACATAAGCGACGTGTATGGCCCAAATGCGATGAGTAGTAGCGAAGTGGGTATGTAAGTGAGAGCTTTCAAGAAAGGACCGGAAAATATTTATGATGAACCGCGTTCAGTTCGACCATCAGTAATCACAGATGATTTGGTCAATGCCATGGATGAAAAGATTCGTGAAGACCGTGAATTTCCGAATGTGGGTACAACAACTTTGCACAAAATTGTTTCCGAAAAGTTGAAATTTTGCAAATTGTGCGCACGTTGGGTTCCCAGGCTACTTATTGAGAAACACATATTGAAAAGAATGGCTTGTGCTCTTGGTTTTTTTGGATCAATAGCATAAAGAAAGTGATCAATTTTTAGAGAATATTGTCACAGGGAACGAGACGTGGGTTTCTGACAGAACCCCAGAGTCTAAACGTCACTCAATGGAATGGCATCACACAACATTACCAGCCAGAGTGAAGGACAAGCAGTAGTTATCGTCACAGGCGGCAGATGTCTACGACTTAGGCATACAGAAGCTTGTAGAACTTTGTCAAATGTTTAAACAGACATGGAAACTGTGTCGAAAAATAGAGACACATGTAAGAAATTTAAGAAATAAAGTTTCTTGAAAAAAATCTGTAATGTTTTGTGCTTTATAAGTAAACGGACCTTAGTTTCCGAATAACCCTCGTAGAACCCGCGTGTTAATTAATCTTCGAGTAGGTCCAGTATTCATGATCGTCGGCTTGATATCTCTAGGTATAATTTTGGCGTCATTTTCAGCGGAAAATTGATATCTTGCCATTAACGGGTAGTACCTATTATATGTAGTTATAAACGCAAATTCCATGAAATAACGTATAAGTACTTGATTAAACAACAAATTTTATTTTACTATAATTTGGAGCTCATATGGCTGAAACTGTATGTTTCATGTCTAATGCGAAATTTTCATTTACTGCAATTTTTTCATACTAATTGAGATAAATGTTGTTTTTCAATCATTTAAATGACCAAACTTAGGATGCATGGTTTTATGTTGATTGACAATGTGTCTATTTATTACTAACTTGTTAATTAATACATACAATGCCAACTATTACATTTATTATAAAAGACATTACTTATTTGTGTATATGTAGTTGCCTACATACATAACACTCCCTTCATCTTAATTTATAGTTTAATCTGATTATGGGTTTTCGAATTCTTCCGGAACGTCGTGGCTCCACTGGCTGGCTCTGAACTGCTGGTCTTACCTGCTGTGGAAGTTCTGGTAATTCTTGATCTTCTTGATCTTCGTGTACTTGTACAGTTTCCCCATAATCTACTGGTACTGGAATCTCCGATGTAGTCGTACTTCCTTCTGTAGGGTCTTGGTTCCCGGAGGGCGTTAACTGGGGTTCATTTTGAGGATTAGGACTAATTGTATTGGTATATGGTACATTATCATGAATATTTGAGTGCGTTTGCCGATGTCTTAAATGTTCCTTATGTATATATCTTCGTCTATTCTCTACATCAACTATAAATGTTGACATTCCCTTCTGGCGGATGATAATTCCTGGGCTCCATTTTTCATCTTCTCCCCTAACTGTTTTCACCCATACTTTGTCTCCCACGACAAATGTAGAAAGTGGTTTCCTATGGATGTTCAGTTTTTCTTCTTTATCCTGTTTATTTTTTTCAACCATTTCCGCCAGGCTAGGTTTTAATAAAGATAAAAATGTGCGAGGTCTTCTCATCAAAAATAACTCTGATGGACTACGTCCTGTGGTTTCCTGCGGCGTGTTACGATAAGTAAACAAGAAATTATCAATTAGTCGCTGCATTGACGGTCTTGGTGTATTAAGCTTTGTTGCTTGTATAATTTTCTGTAATGCACTTTTTACATTTTGCACTGCACGTTCGGCTGCCCCGTTGCTTGCGGCATGGTATGGTGGTATTAAAATGTGCCTAATTCCATTATTAGCTAGGAATTCCTTGAATTCTCTTGAAGTGAACTGCACTCCATTGTCAGAAACAATGATTTCGGGTAATCCAAATGATGGGAAAATTGTTCGCAATCTTTCAATTGTTCTGTAAGATGTAGTTGAAGACATTATGCAGACTTCTAGCCATTTGGAGTAAGAATCAATTATAATTAGTAAATTATATGTAACATTCAAGTAGTTAAATTGTGCATAGTCAATATGTATCCGTTCCCATTTACGATTGCTAACTGGCCAATGTGTTAACCATGTTTTTCGTGTGATTCTAGCGTTTATCTGACAAGCATTACATGATTTAACGTAATTTTCAATTTGATAATCCAAGTTCCGCCACCACACAAAAGATCTTGCTAATTCCTTCATCTTAACGATACCTTGATGACTCATATGCAACAACTGTAATATTTGTTCTTGAAAAATATCTGGTATAATAACTTTGTTTCCTATAATTAAGCAATTTCCGTCGGTAGTTATATCATTCTTGTATTTAAAATATGGTGCTAATTTAGGATCACTTGATTCTTTTGGCCAACCATACATGACAAATTTATAAATTTCTTTCAAAACATCATCTTTTTGTGTAGCCTCACCAATTTCTTCAGCTGTTATTACCGGATCCATACATCCCTTAATGAAATTACAAAAATAGCTACCTGCAGAAAAATAATTACACTTTCCTTCCATCTCATCTACCTCTGGTAGCGGTAGACGCGATAACGCATCCGCGTTTGCTATTTCTGTTCCCTTCCTATACTTTATCTTATAATCATAAGCACTTAACAGAATAGCCCATCTCTGTAATCTTGCCGCGGCCATCATTGGTATGCCCTTATTTTCTCCAAATATGATTGTAAGAGGAGCATGATCCGTTACTAATTCAAATTGTCTTCCATAGAGGTAAGCATGAAATTTCTTTAGTCCAAATATTATAGCTAAGGCTTCTCGTTCTAATTGACTATAGTTCCTTTCTGCTGTGGATAGGGTTTTGCTTGCGAAACTAACTGGTCGCTCTTCACCATCTACGACGTGTGCTAATACAGCACCTACTCCTTGTGGAGCTGCATCACATATCAACCGAAGCGGTTTTGTTATATCATATAACGTTAATATGCTATCTGAACATATCCAATCTTTTGTTTTTTCAAAAAGTTCTCTATGTGATTCAGACCATTGCCATTCCTTATCCTTATTAAGTAAATTATAAAATTTTGTTAATTTTATCGAAAGATTAGGAATGAATTGTCCATAATAATTAAGCAATCCAAGATATGCCTTCAATTCTTGTTTATTCTGTGGTTGAGGCGCTAATTTAATGGCTTTAACTAAATCCTTATTTGGTCTAATACCTGATTCGCTTATGATATGACCTAGATATGATACTGACGCAACTAAAAATTCACACTTGTCTAATCTTATTTTAATATTATATCTTTCTAATTCTCCCAAAACATTGTTTAACCTATCAAGCCATTCCTCTCGTGTAGTACCAGTAATTAGTATATTATCTAAATAACATGCCACACCTGGTATATTTTGTAAAACTTGATCCATCACTGCCTGAAATTGAGCTGGTGCTGTTGCTACCCCATATGCTAATCTATTATATCTAAACAAACCAAAGGGTGTATTTACTGTTAGCAGATGTTGCGACTCTTTACTAACTCGTCGTTGTAGGTAAGCTTCGGATAAATCTAATGCACAGAATATTTTTCCTCCAGCTAATGACGCATAAATGTCTTTTGGGTTAGGCAATGGATAATGCTCTTTATTTAAATAAGGATTAATTGTTACCTTAAAATCTGCACAAATCCTGATCTGTCCCTCGCTTTTAGGTACCACTACTAACGGCGTTGCCCACTCCGTGTGCATGACTTGTGTTAAGACTCCTTCCTTTACTAAACGCTGTAGTTCTGTCTCCACTAGAGGTTTAACTGCATAAGGAATTGATCTTGGTTTGCAGAATACTGGTATTGGATTTCCTTTCAATGACAAATTTGCCTGGAATTCTTTAATTTCTCCTCTTCTTTGTCCAAATACACTTGGATATTTCGACTTGAGTCCATTTAGTAATATATTTCTATTCTGGGTATCCTTATCCTTCGCTATAAACTTTGTTGATTGTCTATTCCGTTGCCAATTTATCTCTAATTTTTCAAGCCAATCACGACCCATTAAAGATGACAATTTTCTGCTGCCACTTTTAACAATTATTGCTTCTAAAATCTGGTTTCTTCCATTAAATGCAACATTTACTTGTATTTTTCCTAACAGAGGAATAGATTGCTGGAACCAGTATGCATTTAAATTTAACTCGCTACAGGGTAATACTTCAATATCAGGAAAATATCGCTTATATGTATCTTCTGCAATAATGGTCAAAGCTGTTCCTGTGTCAATTTCAAATTTTATCTTTTGATTATTAACTTCTAAATCTATTTGATAGGTATCTACTTTCTCTACTTTATCTACTTTATTTATTGCTATATGGAATAATTCGTACATGCTTCCAATTTCATCTACATTGTTACTTACTTCTTGTACATTTCGAACGCCACTACTCACTTTTGTTTTCTTGTTCCTACACATATTGGCTAAATGTCCAATTTTCTGGCAGATATTACATTTATATGTTTTATATTTACAATTGAATGCATTATGTCCTTTTTTGCCACATCTTGTGCACTGCTTATCTTTATTTGTTTGTTCTTTTTCGAAATTCTTCTTTGTTTCTTTTTGCAAGCGTAGTTTATTAACTGATGTATCTACTTGAAATGTATTACGATTCTTTGCTGCTTCTTCTAACATTCTTGCCCTTTCATATGTTTGTTCAAAATCTAATTCTTCAGTTAACAGTCTTTGTCGAATATAATCATCTCCTAAGCCACTTACTAATCTATCACGTAAAGCTTCATTCAAAAAGGCCCCAAACTTGCATGTACCAGCTAGATTTTTAATTTGTGCTATATATTCAGTAATTGTCTCTCCTTGTCGCTGTGATCGGGTATTAAATTTGAACCGCTCTATTATGACTAATTTTTTTGGCTTAAAATGATTTGTGAGAGTATCTACAAGTGAATCATATGACAGTGTGTCAATTTCCCTTGGTGCCAATAAATCTTGTAACAGTTTCACTAATTTTGGACCTAGAACGCTCAATAATACAGATACCTTTTGTACATCTGCAATTTCGTTAGCTTTAATAAAATGCTTCAATCTTAATAAATACGTGTTAATATCTTCCAACGTTTCGTCGAACGCATCTAACTTGCCTACAATTGACATCGTGATTCTATTTTCAATTTCTTCCTTTTTATTTCAAAATTATCTAATTTTCTTCCGTCGCAATTAACTTTTCATTTACGTTATCTCAGAAAGAACTCTTGTGATTTATTTTCACTATTTTTCGCAGATTCTACACATACATAACACATGGGAAATGAGTTTTTTACATGTGAAGCTATTCTGGTGAACATCACAGAATTTAATTCTAATCTTAGAATTTTTACTCCTAAAAAAACTTCAAAGATCTATGGAAATCTATTGTTATATAATAACTTGAAAACTGAGAATTTCAAACCATCTTAAGAGCATTGTTTCTTCAAATGTTTTAAAGGCAAACTCTTATTGCTATTAATTTCCTTCTCTAAAATTACAAGTTTCCAAGTTCTACAATTAGACGAAATTCGTTGCAGTGCTATACAATTTTAAATAGCACCTACAGCGAGACTAGACGGAACATTCTCTAATATTAATGACTTCTTAGTTCGGCTACCACTCTATTAGATGCAACGAGACTTTAACTTTGCATTGTAAAATTGCGCGCAAAATTCAACTAACAGGATTTTGTGCTCTAGCCTGATGAAAGCACTCCTATAACTTCATAAAACATTCGCTTCAACGTACAGTAATACAGCGCTTTTAGTAAATTTATGTATCGTGCTAGCGTTGCATTGCAATGCATATTATATTATTTGCTGGCGCTATAAGTTACTACTTGCTAGATGGAAATTATGTCTCAAAACGGTTGGGGTTATGCAGTTGTTTAAGATAGTAATAATTTTGCTGTCACAATTGTGAGTTTTAAAATAAAATCACTAGATCAGGTAAGATGACATACATTTTTAGCAAATATTACGAATAAAGTATTTAAATACAGAATGTAAAATAAAAATGAAAGGAGGCTCCTGTATCTATGTATTTGAAATGACAATAATTTTAAATGTGGTTTCTCTGTTGTTTAATTACGAAACGGTATAAGTATACATAAATATATAACGCATACAAAGTATTGAAATTTGTGCTTGAATACAATATCACTGGGTCGCCATCATGATGGAAATATAAATAATTTGTGTGTTTTGAACTCAAAATTCGAGTAATGATATTACAATAATTAATTTATGACACTTAAGGTAATTGTCTTTGTTAGCTTCGTTGATATATAGGGTGTCAAATGAATAGTGTCGGAAAAATAAGCAGTATATACTCGGTTCACGATTCGTAGACGTGCACGTCATGAGTGACATCACAACAATGTAGCCAAATCGACTTGTTTACATATTTATATAGGTTAGGATGCGTGGGTTGCTGCCAAACTTGAAATATTGTGGTTATAAGTTAAAAAATCGCAAATACTTCCATTAAAAGGAATGAATTGTAATAAAAATTACCATTATAACATATTTTTTATTTGTAAAGTATAAAAATTATCAAATATAAACAAAACAGATGTACCTAATTAAATATTACAGAATATTAAAGATATTTACTGTTATATCTGTATAAAGGAAATGCCAGATATAAGGTATTATAAAACAATAACAATATAAATTAGTCAAGTAGATGACAAATTAATCCGAGAATAAATTATCTTCGCTATCTGAGTCTTCAGCAAGATTGATAATGAATTCGCCTGGATCTTCACGATCAATGCCAACTTCTCTGTCTCATTATTTTAGAATTTCTGTTTCTGTTTGTCGCACAGTGTTATTCCAAACGTCTGGAGTTACTGTTTTTATTGCATCACTCCATATCTGTTTAGAATCGTTCATGGTTCCACCAGATTCCCCTACATGTCGTGCATAATATGTTTTTAAAATCCCCCAGATATGTTCTATCGCATTGAATACACAATGGTATGGTGGTAAACGGAGAACTGTGTGGCCATACCGATGAGCTAAGTTGTCTATTTCATATTATTTCAGGTTTATTCCTAAACAGAATTATAATAGATAAACATGAAAAACATAATGCCTTAAATATAGTACTTTTCGACTAATTCAAGCAGTTGTACTTTTAAAAAATTTACATTGTATTCGATGTTATTACTAGTCAACGACTGCTGTATATCGGCTTTACTAGAGACTGTCGTTGGTGATTTATTTATAATAGTGCTGTGGTACCTTGCGTCATCAACAGTAATTGCAGAAGGTGTCTCCAATCTACATAATAATTGAAGATCAAACAAGTGTAAATAGTTATTGCGATTCATTTCCCCACCGTTATCACTTCCAGATGGAATCACCAATTCAGCTCAATCGATAAAGCCTCTGCTATTGCCAGCGTATAACACAATAAGTCTAAAACTAAATAAGGAAATAGTACCATAAACACATAAATAAGAATAACATACCTTTTACCGCCAACTTTAGTTTTGCGGACACTCCGATAATCATCGTTCTGCCAAGAACGTGTCACAGTTCCATCTTTAAAAATCCATGTTTCATCGGTAAACACAAATTTGTAGTTGCAAATGCACGAATTTGAAAGCAAACCAAGAGTAAACCACCACACGTCAAAAATGACAGAAGAGTTTATGGCAGCACCGCACGCCGGTACCAACATAAAATTGCATTCGCAGTTATGTTAATACTTTACTTTTATAGGTATTTTGTCATTTCTGAATTGGAGACTCCGAAAATTCAGTTCATGACGTGCACGTCTTCGAATCGTGAACCAAGTATAAAAGGAATATCACAAGGAAGGTAATTCCTTTAATAATTACCAAATTTTGTTGAATCCGGGCCTGGCACGTGTGCACAAGGAAAACAGGGACGCTGCAAAAATTTCTAATAGACATAAACAGATATTTTTTATCAAGTTGAATGATATGTAAATAAATGCTTAGGTATTGGACTCTATGAATGCATTTGTTTACGAAGCAGCTTTGCTGTACTATGAATTATACATCTAGTCTTTTCACAAATATTTATAACTAGGTCACACATCTACTAGAGATTTTATTCATTTCGACCTGTTTTTTTTTCGTATGAATCAGGTGTTTTTGTTTTTTTTTTTTTTATTACAGAAACTTTCAATATTAAAGTACATACAACGCCATATTATTTCCTAATGATCTGATAATTCATAATTTACTATTTGGGATCGCGTTCGTAGTTTTTTTCTTTTAAAATTATTCGTGGTAGTCTTGAAAAGGACCGACAAAAAAGAGCAGTAATGTCTGCAATTACTACCACGAGCTCCGAATGTACAGTTCTGTACGACGGCTGGTTTGTGTTGTCCATACATTTATGCGTTGCGCCAGACTGACATTGAAAAATATTATTTTCTCGTTATTGCGTGGACATAAAGTATTCATTTTTTGGAATTTAGGTTTCCATGCCATTAGCTTTAACCTCTTTTATTTTCATAGACTATTCAGTAGACACCCTGTATGTATCTCGCTTATTACATCGTCCAAACTATCAAACCTTGAAATCAAGATGTACAGGGTGAACGAAACTCAATATCTCAGCTCTTTTATAGGAAAAGGAAAAACGAAAGATGAAATCTGAAAAGAAGTTCTTAAATGGGGTTGAATAAGGTCCATTTTAAGCCTAATATGTATATATTTTTCCTTATTTGGAAATTGAGATAATGACTCATCAATTTATTTTTTCCCAGAAACATACCTGTGGAATATTTGAAAAGAGATAATTTTTCTGAACATAGTTTGTAAATAGAAAAATGTGCTATCCTTTTCCTTTAAAAAATTATAAGCAAATTTGTAAAAAAAAGTATTGATTTCTTGTTTCAAATATTCCATGTTAACAGACGGTGTTCCTCACAAAAAAGTCTAGTGGGGTCAAGTCCGCTGATTTAGGTGGCCACTCTACAGGTCCATTTATACCTATCCAAGTTTCTCCATAACTTTAATTTAAGTGTTGTTCGACAATTCTTGCTTTATGCGGAGGAACTCAGTCATGGTGGAATGACCATTAATATCATCACATAACGTTAATTCCGTTAACGAAACGTTAATTGATTTTCAATGGGATTGACAAAATGTGGATTCTTAGTAGCCCAAAAATGTTCATTTTTTTATTGGGGTTACCGTCACTAACAAACCGTTTTTCGTTCATCCACAACACATGCTGAAGCAAACGATAGTCATTGATCTCTAGGTTTTCTATCACTTGGGCAACATAATTAATTCTCCGTTGTTTATGTTGATCTGACAAGTGTTCCAAATTGTGAAGTTTATAATCGTGATAACCATTCTCTTTCAAAAGGATTCCTACCGAACTATATTTTAAATTCGACTTACGACAGGCTTGCCGAATCGAGTTCCTTAGATGTTCTTCAAAATACTGCAAAACATTTGTAACCGTATTGTCAGAATTGACACTTTTAACAATTTTTCTTCCCTTTCGAATAAGAAAATGCCTCGTTATTTCCACGCAAGTCGCGTTCCAATCTTGCAATTATTTTTAACCTTGAAATAACACGTTTGGGGTATCTCTGAGCGTATAACTGACCGTATAGCTCTCCTTTTGAGACTCCTCATAAACTAATAGCATATCAACTATTTCGTTGTGCGTAAACATTCTTATTATCCAGATAGTTTTTCCACTTGTTAGGGCAATGATAACACTTGCAATTCTAACAAAAGTCAAATTTATTCCAAAACCTTTACAAAATTTATAATCTGGTTTTCGTACCAACTTCTTCAGTGGAATAAAATTGACATTTATTTAGTAAAATAAATAACTAAATTTGACTTTTGTTAGAATTGCAAGTGTTATCATTGACCTAACAAGTGGAAAAACTATCTGGATAATAAGATAAGTTAAAAGGTCATAAAAATACATATAGTAAACATTTTTTTATAGTCAAATGACGACAAAACAATATTTGTTAGTTTAATTTAATTATTGACAGATGCGACTTTGCTATGTATTTCCAAAGGCTACTTGTTTGAATCGTGATAATTGCAAATTTTTGACAATACTTTTTTTACAAATTGCCTGATAACTTTTTTAACGGAAAAAGAGAGTACATTTTGCTATTTACAAAATATGTTCAGAAAAATTAGTTCTTTTTAAATATAATAAAATATAGGTATGTTTCTGGGGAAAAAATAAATCGATGACGTCATTACCTCAGTTTCCAAATATGGAAAAATATACAAATTCGGCTTAAAATGGATCTTATTCAATCTCATTTGACAATCTCTTTTCAAATTTCGCTATCGTTTTTTGTTTTGTTATAAAAGAGTTGAGACATCGAATTTCGCTCACCCTGTACAACTTGAATGTCAAATTGCAAGATAATAATATGCTAATCTGTCTAGCGTACAATCCGCTATTATATCCAGTTCATTGATAATGAGTTCCTCAAGTGAATAATTTTTTTGTAAGGAAGTGATCTGTATATTTCCGATAAATTGTGTAGGATGAGGTTGTTTGAAAGTCGGTCACTTAAATTAATCGAGCTTGAAAAATTAAATATAAACATATTGATTGTTAGCTGACTACGAATGTGCTCAAGCTAATTCCGGCTACGAAAAGATTACTTTGTAAGTTTTATATCTTTACTAATATTTTTATTGCACAGTTAAACTCAAAATTGCTTTACAAGAACCCAGAATACAGACTCAAAGGTAATATCTGTATTTGATATTTTGTAAAGCATATATTAAAACAAAGTATGTAGATCCATTAAGCAACAGCAGAGAAGTCAGATATTTTATGTAGTCGAAATAAAGTATACACTATGCGGGATTGCGAAAGTGCTTGGGATAAACCACAGCACCGTGACTTGCACGATCAAACGATTTCACGAACTTCGGACAATCTCGGACCTTATTAACGGAATAATTATGAACAGCTTACACCCGGAAGTATCAACGGTTACATATTCAAGAAGCAAATCAATTACATACATACATATGACATATGTGTACATACACCAAAGTATGATGAAGATGCTTATGGTGCTTGATATGATGATATCATTTTCACTGACAGAAATCAAAAGTTGCGACCTAACAAAAAAATTGTTACAACAAATTCAATTTCCAGAACCTCGTGCTCTCATTTTTTCTCTCGCATCGTTAATTGTAATTTCCCTGGAATACGCCATTTGAAAGTATTTGTAGGAAAAGTCAATACTCTTCCGCATTCAAATTTGCAATTTCTAAAAAGCCTGTACGTGTGAATAAAACCCATTTACTTATCTACTGTGGTCGGAAATAATTGGGGATAGAACCCAAAAATATTGCTCTGGAGCTACACTGCAATAGTGGGACCAATGATCACTTATGCAGCAATGGCTTGGAGTAAAAGAACTAACCTAGCCAG
Organism: Popillia japonica; assembly: GCA_004785975.1. NCBI lineage: Eukaryota > Metazoa > Arthropoda > Insecta > Coleoptera > Scarabaeidae > Popillia > Popillia japonica. The sequence goes on along the minus strand of ML219115.1, from coordinate 20,579 downwards.
TGCGAGGGCTAATCTTGCCAAAGTGCAAATATTAGCGTGTGTATGCATAACTGGGGCAATGAGAATCTGTCCCGCAGCAGCCATTGAAGTGGTATTAAACCTTGCTCCTCTCCACAACTTGGAGCGAAAAGGACCACACGTAGAATGATCGGGAAAGGATTAGCTAGGCATACGCCTCAGCCTCCTGAAGTCAAGGACACCTGGGACATACCCCGAGATGATTTTCCAAGGAGGTTCAGTTTTGTGAAAAAGTTTACCACAAAGCTTAGTACCAGATGCGAATGGGCCAAAGACACCGTTTTGAAACTTAATGGTAACACAAAACAGCAGAGGAAACTGGAATAGGGATATATGGGGTTTGGGAAGGTACCAATGTATCTTCCAGGCCGAAATACACGCCATTAAAAGATGCGTCCAGTTCAACATCGATAGAAGCTATGAAGTTGGTCAAGCGGCCATCAGAGCGCTGAACTCCAACGTTATCAGCTCCAAAATGGTTTGGGCGTGCCTAGACAAACTAAACGAGCCAGGCAAAAGCAATAAGCTTAAATGTAAACTAGAGCAGAAAAAATCCAAGTACTGGGAGAATCTTCACGGTATGAGGCAAGCTACAACTCTTCTGGGAACATACAACCAAAAGAGATTCTCAGAATGCATTAAACTCAGCAAATCGAATTTTGACAGGAATCCGCTCAGGCCACTTCAAACTGAACGGACACCTAAGCAGGCTCGAATTAACAAAAGATGCAGAATGCAGATTTTGTGGGGAAGAGGACGCATCATCCATCCATCTACTCGCAAACTGCTCTGCACTGTGCAACTCAAGGGCCTTGCACTTAGGAGCACACGAAATTGAAGAGAGAGAACTACCTAATCTGAGGCTTTCCGATATCCAACACCTTCTAAAAAGAATCGGACTAATTGGCCAGCTGTAAACACAGCAAGAATGGGGGACACAATAGATCTTTTCAGGTCGCAGTGTATTATTACCCCAACACCACACATACATATATATATATCTACTGTCGATAAGTACCCCAAGTGTTTAAAAGCAGTATTCGTCGTTTCTTTGACCCTCAATTAGGTACGTTATACAATATTTGGCTTGGTGCAATACTTTCATACCCTGAATGTTTATACACCAATTTAAAACTTAAAAAAGCATCGCGTACGTTGAGAAAAATATTCCTCCAGAATATTTTTTGATGGATGACAACTTTTGGAAACCCGTTCATACGGATTTAAAAAAATACATAATAATGTAACATAATAATTATAGCAGGGGCTTCTTCCAAAAGCTTAACTATTAACTAATATCTAACAACAGTAACGCAAAATTCAGAAAACAATTGCAAACTAAACCTAAGTGCAAGATACGATATACTTGTTGTTACTACTACTGTTGTTGTATTTACTACTAATTTAAAATTGTATTTAGAATCCAGCTTTGATTAGTTTCAGAAGTAGACTGGAATTTCGCGTGTATTCCAAATTCCTACTCAAACAAAGCTCAGATTTAGGTCACCATAATAATTAATATAATCGTTACTTATGAATCACAACAAAGGCTGATGTAGTAGGGCAATCCTTTTCCGTATACGTAGGTGTCAGCAGCAGTAGTCGACAAACTACAGTTGCTAGATTCGGGGATATTCAATACATAACGTAAAGCAGTTTTGATTGTTCTCAGAACAATGAGAAACGTAGGAGAACTGAAATACTGCAAAATTTACATCTAAATTTAGATATCCATGTATGGTATATTGGATTAACCTAGTTGGCATTGTTTCGAAAGTTCATAAAATGGATCTGACACTTACAGTCCATTAAGGAAGTTCTATACTCCGGATATATACAGTGTTTTTATCAAAGAATATTTGTTTGTTCTGTCTTTATATAAAAATAAAAACGTGACGATTTTAAAAACAAAGACTTGAATGAATTAAATTAACCCAACACGACCCAACCAAGAGATTACACGATCTGAGAACTCGTTAGGATGTAAAGTTCAAATCTCCGACGGACGGTGATAGCTTACTGGTCAAGACAAACTTATGGAAGAGTTTATTTAAAACAGCTTACAGAATAAACGAAAAAAGTCGCTCATGTTGTAAGTGCAGCAAAACGACTAAATTTTATTGATGTACATAATTGATAAACGCTTTGACACAACAACAACGAAAACATTACTCAAGTAATTCTTTTGTAATACAGCTTCTGTAGCAGTAGTGATTAAGTGAAAGGAGTAGTAAACTGAAATATCAGATTAATAACGGGAAATATTGACTGGAGCAATTTATAAAAATTGTAGTACGTGAGAGCAACAATTATTGATGATATTAAATTATTTATCTTGAATTCGTAGGAGTCCTCACAGATCTTACTTGAAGAAACTGAAAGCATAGCGAATAAATGTCATTTTTCAATGTGATATTAGCTAATTGTAAGTTACGAGAGATGCAATGTTGACTTTACGAGCTAAGACAACAAACCCAAACTACATATCTTAAACCTGTAAAGAAAAATCCAATTGACTCAGACTGTATAGTAATATATGGTTATTTCAGTTTTTACTTCGTCGTTTTATGTAAGAGTTTGCTTACATAAAATTGTTTCAATGTACACTGAGGGAAAATACTACTTGTAAATTAACCCATATTGTACCAAAACCATATAAACTACAAAAAAATTCTTTTTACTTTTTATTACTATCGTTTATACATTTCTCATTACATATTTATCAAAAAAAAATTTCTTAATAATAGTTTAGAAAAAAATGAGTGGTTGATAAAAAGCATTCATAAAATTTTATTTTTACTTTGTATGATACCGTACAAAACAGTTTGTATGTAAGTGTACATTACATCTTTTGCACATAAATACGGTGTGGTTATGGCATAATTTACATCGTCGCCTAGCGTTATTCTCTGCTTTTGTTATTACCAATATTGTCCCAACGAAGGTTGCGAGGTACTTGCGGAGTAAGAGGTTTGGATATGTTGCTTTGCATATTTAGCAATCTAAGGGCTATAAAGCTTTTAAATTATAGCTGGGACATAGATTTTGTATTTACAATGTTATACAATTATTTCCACGCATTTACAATAACGCTGTCCATTATATTTATAGAGTCCACCACCACTTTTTACCAGTTATTGTTATCCGGTTGTTGGATATTCCGTTATCATGTAGATCTACACCTCCCATATATTTGTTATAAAGTTTTATTACGTGAGGCTGGTCAATAGAGACGTATTTCCTCTCTTTCCGATTGTATCTCTTCGTTGGGCATAAAGGTTCAGAATTGAACTGGTTACTAATAATTGTCACCACAGAATTGTCATTCCACCGAACCATTGAAATACCAGTTCTCTGATCATAGGCACAGTCGTGTGTTCCTCTCTCCTTTTTTGCAATGGATTTTACAGACTCCAATGGACAATTGCTCGTTCTATTGTCACGTATAGTTCCGTTAGCATAAAATCCCTTCTCACAGAGTACACTAAAAAGTTTGTACGAAGAGAAAAAATTATCAAAGAAAACTTGATGATTTTGAGGATTTTCGAGAATCGATAATAAATCAAGAACAACTCCTCCTCCTAATCCAACAGTTGTTTTGTCAGCGCTGGCTCCTGCATACGGTACAAATTTATAAAGATATCCATCTGATGAGCACAAACACCACAGCTTGAAACCAAATCTCACGGGTTTTCCTTTTATGTACATCTTGCAGGAATGTCGACCAAAGTAAGGAACCATTTGTTCGTCAACTGATAAATTGAATGTAAATACCATAAGCTGCGTTTGTGGTAAACTATGGTATCCGGAGAGACAAAGTATACCGATAAATTTTAGTAAATCTATACGATCAAAATCAAAATCATGACGATTATTATCTTTGGCATACTTTAGAGAGTATCCAACAATGAGATCTAATAATTCTGTGTCAAAGAACATTAGAAAAATATCCAGAGGTGATTTTCCTTCCAGTAGATTTCGTATGTTTTCAATGTTGCTGTCTTCTATAGAAACTGGCTGTGACTCTACCACCGCAATATTTCCTTTTCTCCATTTTGGGATTGCCGAAACAGCACTGTTAGATTTAGAGAGCTTCCTTTTCTTCTCTGCAAGAGTGTCGTTATCAGATTCTTCATAAATATCGTCATCTTGAACGTAGAGCTCAAAAGTTCCGGCAATGTCAACATTTTCTAATAGCTGTTGGTTCAGGTTGTCATCATCAATATTTTCTTCGTCAGTTTGTTCGTCCACGTCAGGTGGAATATTTATGGGTTGAACATCGTCTAAAAGTTATAATACAGAGGTTTTTACAATTTATAAGGTTTTTATTGTCCTCACACTATATGTACATATGCATATATGTACATATTTTAATTCGTATAAACTTACGTGTCTCATTTTCTATATCCTTAACAACTTCTTCCAGAGCAGCTTCGAGTTCCCTTTGCGTAAGAAACTTTGTCATTCTAGTTATTTTACTGGTACTTTTTCCAGAATAAATGATATAACTGCACAACACAAATCACCGTAAACTAAAAGTTATGGCGATGCTAACTGTCTTACTACATGACAGAAACATATCAACTACAGCGCATGACAAAAGGGTTTCACTTCATAGATTTTACCAACGGTGCATTTTCGAACCACTACTTTCTCCTATAAATTCTCCTCTCTTACAAAAAATATAGGGATCATTAAATATTTTTATAATTACCTTTGATATATTTACTAACTTATTTCAACGAAATATCAAAATAATATATTTGTTTATATATCAAATTTGTCTAATCAATTTTTATTGCCCGAAACTTTAATTTTCTGTTCCAAATCACTCTTTTTTTTATCACCGATAATTACTAATTTTTGTAATAAATTATAGGCATACCTCCGTTAACATTTGAAAATCGAAACTAAATATTTAAATTAAAGTATATTAAACTCAAAACATAAAAAAAAAAATAGTAAAGTTTGTGGTGCGTTAACGCACCATTGGTTAAAAATGGGTTTTAATGTCAACAGTTTCATAATTGAAAAATTATCTTCATTCAATTAAAATACTTTTTGCTTGAAAATGATGCCTTTCGTTAGCTATATTTTTTGCTACAACAAATCTACTCAGCTCAGCTTCAGCGGTCACCAGTTAGCGTTATGTGTGGAAGTGCGAGTAAATTGTTTGATATCTTCTTTCCGGGTAGATTATCTTAATATTTTCAATTTTGAGTTGTGTTTTTGTTCAATTTTATACCTTCTAGAATTTGTTATTTTGGTTAGTGTTGTTGCTTTTACTATTTTAGTCATTATTATAATTATTATTACTGTCACTACTGGAATATTATTTTTAGAAATATGGCTTTGCTGGTGTTTACATAGATAGAAATAGGTTTTTTGATTGTATTTTAGTTTTTGCATTGTTTACTATCTTTCTATGTTCTAAGAGCCACCCTCTATAATCGCGCCGTCTACAGAACGTTCATCTGTCGTTCTTCATACGTTCGATCAAACGTCGCCGTCGGCACCTTGTATGCTAAACGATATCTTTGCCAGTGTTCACATTCCGCTTGCCATATAAACGTCAGAAAGCTAGACGAGCATAAAAACACCTAACATGAATTAGAATAAGATAATGGAAGCATTCAGATAGTATCTTAATAAATTTTGCCGGTGAGTGTATATAAAAAAGATCAAAATTCTGGTACCATTCCCACTCATTATCACAGCGATACTAAAACTAAATAATATTAGAAAAACAACTTAGCTAGACACCTAAAAGTTACAAGTACACAACGGCTTCGGCAATCCGATTGGGATCATTAGTTTCGCATTAACCAAAACAATGACGAATATTAAACACGACCTGTCTTTGTAAATCTTCACACTTTCGAAAACATTTAGAAATTTACAATTACCTACTAATCGGTAGAATTAATTTTACATTAGAGTGATCGATATTATGATCGTACTCGAAAATAAGTTGGGCAACGCTAGACTTCTCAATACTGTTATGTTATGCCCTTTGAACCTAGTTGAGATGGAACGTCTTGCTTGCCCATTATATCTTTGCTTACAATTTTTACAACTACATAAATCTCAGACTTTTCCAAATGATGTACCTTATCTCTAGGGTTACCGAACAGACTTCTCAAATTAGCGCCTGAACTGTAAGCCATCCTAAGATGCAGCTTCTTGAACATTTTACTCAAACCTTTAGTGATAAAGGAAGCATCTTCTCGAAAAGTCGTAAATTTTTTCAAAAAATTCTTATAATTAAACATCCTAATTAATTTATAGATACCATCGAAACCATTACACCTGGCTGCATCTTTTATGACTTTAAATTCTTTCTCATATCTAACCTTGTCCAAGGGAAAGGTGGCCAGTCTAATAACCAAAAAGTTTAGACTTGCCATTTTGTGTTGGGCACAATTATGGGAATCTGAAGGAATGTAGGGAAATGTACTACTTTTATTGTTACTTAATTTATAAAGAAATATTATTAACGATGATCGTTGAAAATAAGTGCAGTAAAACTCTTAATTGTATTTAAAATTTTGTGCAGCATCGAAAAATATATCGATATACAGGCAGTTATAATTAAAAAAGATAGCTTTGGTCTATAAGTATCAGTAAACTCAGTACGGCAGCTCAAATCGCAAGAAAAAAGGAAATTTGATGTGCTCGAGTGATTTTCATTTATTTCATTTTACTTAATAATTAGTCACTTTATTTCAAACTTTTACATACTCAGATAATATTTTAGATGATAATTTATATAGAAATTGCTTGAGTCAAAGCTCGATTATATTATCTATCTCCATATCCGCAGACATATACGAAAATATATACTTCGGTTAGCAAAAGAAAAGTTCGCCCTAATCTTCTTATTTTCCATAATAACCTCCCTTGAGGATGTAAAACATGAGGTACATAAGCAAACAGGGACCATTTCGACGACCCGGTAGCTTCAATCCGCGACATGTCCCGTTCGACAAGAAGCATTCAAACTGTACGTGTGTTGGGAAAAAATTGTCCGCTTTCCAAAACAAACATGGCCTACGTGTCGTGCGTGCGAACGGGCATTAAAATTGACCCTCCTCCGTTATTTACCGTCACGTCTGTGAATGAAAATGTGTATCCATAGCTGACGAACGCCGAGCAATCCTATCTCGTCATGTCATTAGAGTAAATATACAACCGTAGCGGTATGTGCTTTATGTATACGTTGGGCTAGTTTGTGTTATGCACTATTTGCTTATATAGATTTGCAAATTTTGTATTTATGCTAGACCCAATTAGATTAGATATTATTCCCTCGATTCTTCATATTTATCTACACTGGCGCACACATAATGGCATTCAATATAAATCTAAAGCTTTTACGTTGTACGACATTTTGGCAGAGTATTAGCGAACAGGAAGCTCATTTTTTTGCCAAAATAAAAAGTATATGTATTTTTATGACCTTCATGTACTTGTCTTATGTTGCTGATACCTTTTTTTCACTTCTAGGTCAATTATAACACTGTTAATTCGATTAAATATCAATAATTTTGTTGATAGGCATATCAACAAAATTATCTACAGACAAAGAATAGGATATAGGATTATGTTTACAATATCGTGGACAATTAAAATACTTTTTTAAAACGTAACTTTATAATAAATAAATCCTTATATCACTGTATTTTTCGTTAAGCTCTAACAATTCTGTTCAAGGACTAGGGAAAAACATGGCAAAAAATCTAGTCAAGAGCTTAATTTGATAAAATTCAGGCGTGATTAGGTGATTACATTATTATAAATAATGCTTAAATTTTCAATATCTGTTCTAAAATTGACCGCCTTATTTTCTTTTTTAATGTATATCATTTCATATATTAATCTCTTTTTATAACTATTTTCTTTTTTTAAATCTTAACATTTTCAAAATCAAAGTTATATTGTAATTCTTTAGAATCCTTAGCCAAAGCAATATCTGTGGTTATGTTATGTGTTACATGATTATAAAGTCGTTTTTTTAAGTATTGTCTAGTCTGCCCTATGTAATATTTATCACAGTCTTTGCATTCTAATTTATATACGACATTACTTTGATTATCTTTTTTAATCTTTTTTTAAAATTTGTAAATAACTGTTATTGTTTTGTGTAAATGTAATGTTTATGTCTGATTTTTTAAATTTGTATTTAATTTTGGCACTTAAGTCGTTGATATATTTTACTATTTTGTTTAGTACCTATGTTGTACACATTATGTATTCGTTTTTTTATTAATTTTTCGTCAAATTCTTTAGGATATCTATTTTTGTCTAAAATTGATCTAACTTTGTTTAAATTCTCTTTTCTAAAATCAGGATCAGGCTAATTTAATAACCTGATCAATTAAACTATTAATTATGCTTTTTTTTTAATTCACCAAAGTGTTTGAAAAGTAGTTTAAGTGTCTGTTGCTACTGGTGTCTTTTATGTACCAATTTGTTTTTTTTGTTCGTGATATTATGTATTATCTTAACATTTAAAAAATTTATAGAACTTTGATTTTCTATTTCAACAGTAAATTTTAATCTATCATAATAGGAATTGAATGTGTGTAGAATTGTAGAACATGATCAATTTTACCTAACGGTATGCAACATATGCAAACATCAACATACCACTTGTAAAATTCAACATGACAATTAAGTTTATTTACTGAATCTTGCTGAAGATCCTCCATTACTAACTTTGCTATTACAGCAGGTAATGGAGAACCCATTACAGTTCCAAAAATTTGTTTGTATATTTTGTCGTTGTATTGAATTTAAGCAATATATAGAATATTGAATATATAGAATATATATATAGAATTTAAGCAAACTTTTGCAGCCAGCATGAATTCATTTTTTGGTAAATTTGTATAATTTTCAATTAAATCCCATTTATTATCTATACTAGGTAAAGCTAAATCTAAAGGTATATTGGTGAATAATGATACCACATCTAAAACTTATTAATTCGTAATTATGTGGTACCTACCATTTTTTTATTTACCAGGTTAACAAATTCCCACAGTACAGTATAAAAAATATACAGTACTCTGAATTTCCTACAATATTACTAAGAATTTTGGATCAAAATTTTGATAAATTGTGCATACAATTTACAATGGGCCTTAAGGGAATATTAGGTTTATGGATTTAAGGTATACCGTAAATTAGTGGGGTTATAGAATTATTTATTTTTAACTTTCTTGAGCTAGATTCGTCTATATAATTAATATTTAACCAACTACTAATTAGTTGATTATTGTCACCTTGAATTTTGTTTGTGGGATCTTTTTTGTAAATTAACATCCATATGTGCTATTGTCATTTAATAATGAATTAATTTTGGCTTTGTAATCAATTTTGTACATACCAATAGTCTTTTCGCCTTCATCGGCTTTAGTAATTATAATATCTTTATTTTTTTTGGTTTCATTAAACATACCTTTTAGTTCCGTATTTTTACTTTGAGTACTATTTCTATTTTTGTAATTGGATATTATATTTACTAACTTGTTCCACAATGTGTTCCGAATTAAAAGTTATTATAATTGACTTAGAAGTGGAAAAATATAACAGCAACATACATAAGATACCGAAATAAGAACAATACAATTTTGTATATATGTAGGTAATTTAAATTAGTGTGAAAATTGGCGTTGGCCATACCATCTTCACTCTATGGTCACTGTCAGAAATTAAATTGAAAATAGTTGTGAACATTTTTAGTAAGTCTGGGAAAGTATTCTTTAAATTTCGACGGCTCTGTGTAATCTCACATTATAGCAAATCAATGACCATCCATATAACGTTCGAAAATATAAAAGCCCGTTAAAACAGGATATATACAGCATAGTAAATTTCCATCCCGCAGTTAATCTGGAAGTGTGTAAAATTGTTTATTTGCAAAACATGGACGACGTGGCACGCCATCGAATAAAACGGAAAAAAACGTCGCATAAAAATGGTTAAACAACATCGAGCTTTTCTAGCAGTTTTTATTGCAATTTTATTCCACAAAGTTTTTTTCTGTACTACCGGACAACATAAATATGATGTAGATTATTGCGTTATATTTTTAAAATGCTGTTGACTTACAAATATGAATTTAGTAAAAAAAATTATATTTGTTTTTCTCCAGCGAAAATCCAGAGAAATTTCACAAAGAAATTTCCCTTACAGCATTAATTTATCGTTCAAATAAATGGCGCTCGTATATTTTAAATATAAACAGCCACTCTTCCTAATATCGAAGAAATCAAGATTCATGAAAGGATAAGCATTTTTATAAATGTGGGATTTTTATAAATGTAGGCGTAAGGTTGGCCTATATAGGTAGTCCGAAGAATATTTGAATATAAAAGACTGGTTTGCAAAATTGAACTCTAGTCCCATTCATTGTATTAATTTATTTTAACGATCGCTATGGTTGAACTTACTTGAAATTTAGTTTTAGAATTTAAGTGGAGGGTGATGTAGCACTGCCACCTGATGACTTATTGTACCTCCTTACCTAAGCTATAAGTTGCTGGAACTTTTTCGCAGCTATAGCTCCCCATCCAGTTTAAGGGGTTTAATAAACTGTAATAGCTATGGTGGCTCCTTCGTCGATGACAGTTTTGCCGAAATAACTGGCACGTATTGCTGCAATAGCAGTGTAGGTGGACATCGGGTGTTCCTGTATCCTTGTCACCTATCCTCCAAGATGACAGTGCCTTGTGAGAAAACCCACAAGTACACGTAGTTTGTTCCTACTACTAAAAGACATTAATCTAAGCAAATCAGAATTCAGGACTTCACGGACGTGATTATTGATCACTGCCTTCTAAAATATCAGCTCAAAAAGATGGAGAAAGTTGATCAAGATACGTGTCGATTTTGCAAACAGGAAACTGAGGCAGCCGAGTTTGTAATCTGCGTGTGCGAAACATTAAATCCTTGGCACCCAAGCTAATCCATCCCAATCCCAAGCTAATAATTCGTTAAAAACATCGGATTCGTGGGTAAAGAAGAAACAGATTCTTAGATTCCAGTGAGGAGACGTAACTGGTACGAAACGAAGCAATATCTAAAGAATATAAAAAGAATGAAATAATTTGCAATCTTAAAAATCATAGTAACATTTTAAAGTGTTTTTATGTATGTCGTTATGTTTTTATCTTGCACTATTTTACAGATATTCACTCGTCTTCGTAACTTTTATCAAACGGCAAATGCAAGTGGACCAGCACAACGATTTTGGGACAATATTGAGTTAAGAGGTAGATTAATTATAGGCCGAACGTAAAAAAATGTTTGTATTAGGATTCCAGATAGCAGGATGGAAAATCAAAAAATGATGGAAGCGTTTTTTTTTTAATTTTGAGAATAAAAAAAATTAAAAATACATTATAAATATGTTCATTTTTATGATAGCTTGCTTAAAACCGTGAAACCTTTGTTGGAAATACCATTTAAACCCTTATGACATTTTAAACATACATATATACGTGTTCCAGTCAAATTATATAACCCTATATATGTACATATATTGCATCGCTTTTGTTGTTTTCCTTACTGCACCAAATCGTCTTGGGATGACGATTATGGCCTTTTATTGATCGCTATTCATTTTATATAATTTGAAGGTAGCCTAATAAGCGTGTAATTTTCCATATAAACTACGTTATTAAACTCTGCAACTTGAGCTACCCGGCGCCTCCATTACCTATTTCAGGCGACTGTAGTGGTTAAAGGTAACCTGCTGTTTGAAATAATTCTATATAATAAAAGACCGTAGTTATCCATAAATCTGCATAAAGCTTTATTTTTTTATAGGGCTCAGTGGTAGTAATCGGATCTCGTACAATATCTTTGGCTAATAAAGCTCTATTTATGTTGGAACTACGTATTTATATATTTTTGCATTGAGCTAATTTCTATATTGTAGCTTGTGAAATATGTTCTTGTTATAGACATAACATTTATTTGAAAAAGAATTTAGCGAATTCAGGGCTTGTGTATGTACATTCGTAGTTGCACCTACCTATGTATATTCATCACAAATTCAGATTTAGATCAGACAAGGTAGCATTGTTGTTCTAGGGATTGTCTAGTTTGTGTATTGAAAAGCGGTTTCCAGTTGCAGACTGTTAATTGCTGAAAGCAGGTGTTATATACATATCTATGTATATAGGCTCCTTTATACAATGTTTATGCGGGAGACACGATTATTCTAACGTAGTTTCTAGCATACAATTTTACCTAGAATTTAACTACGTTATATCGTAGAAAGCAGTCTCTATACAGGGTATCAAATGAATAGTATCGGAAAAATAAACAGTATAAACCTAATATCACAAGAAAGGTAAATCCAAAAAAATTACGATCATATATTAAAATAATTTTTCTTTTCATGATTACCAAATTTTGTTAAATAAATTTTGTTGAACCCGGACCTGACACGTGTGTACAAGAAAAAAAGGGTCGCTGCAAAAATTTCTAATAGACATAAACAGATATTTTTTATCAAGTTGAATGATATGTAAATAAATGTTTATTGTACCCTATGAATGCATTTGCTTACGAAGCAGCTTTGCTGTTCTATGAATTGCACATGTGTAACGTATTTTGCAGACAGTTTAAATGATCTACCGCATTTAATTTTTCGGGAAGTACATGTTGCCTAAATAAATGATCGTCCAATATTCCGACCCATACAATTATTGATGCCCTATGTTGGGATGAACTCTGATGGATATCTTGTGGGTTTTTATCGGCCCAGTGATAAATATTATGGTAATTCAGCACAGCATTGTTTGTGGAACAGTATTCATCGGTAAATAGGATCACGGATCGAAGATTTGGGAGACGAGTTTCTCTTTGACGAATCCATTCACAACAGGTAACCCGTCGAGGAAAATTATAGTCTGATAGATGTTGGATTCTCTGTACGTAATACGGGCGCAGCAAAAGATTTTATCCTGTTTCTCCGTAGATTAAAATTATGTCCATGTATTCAGTATACCATAATGTACCTGCACATAAGACACCGAATGCCTGTGAATGACTCAACGTTCTGCCTGTGTTGCCCATCCATTTATGCGTTGCGCTCGAACAACAGGGCCGGACTGAGATTGAAAAATATTATTTTCTCGTTACTGCGTGGACATAAGGTATTTATTTTTTGGAATTTAGGTTTCCATGCCATTAGCTTTAACCTCTTTTATTTTCATAGATTAAATTATTCGTGGAATGAACTACAAAACTCATTATCCCGCTTTTCCTTTAGAACACGCAAAGCTTGATATTCTTGGAGAAAAATCATATTCCACGCAATCGAATGTTTTACTGTATACGGCATTGAATTTAGCTACCAACTAATTAATTCGAATTTTATCAAGTTCAAGCGGTAAATTGTAGATTATTCAACAAGTGGAAAATTTCTTAACTTCCCTCCTTTTCTATTCGATATTGTGGCAAGGAGAAACGTAATTGCGTTTTTGCCTTGCCCGTCTTCTTCTTTATTGTATTATCGTAGATGTAGCAGTATTTTTCCAGTTCAAAGAATCCTCACCTTTCTGTTAGTGAATTGGATATATTCCAAGCGCCATAAATGCCAACTTGATAATGTATTTCCTTTGATATTTGTTTTTAACGTGGTACCTAAAGTTATGGTAATTAAAGTGCGCGAGGGACCGCTTTCTAATGAAGTACTGCTTTGCTTCAATAACTGTCGGTCTTTAATTATAGTATACATATATTTCTACGGTTTCTAGTTACTGTATTTGTTTCCCCTCATGGCGTGAAATTATACGGATAAGCATCTGTTATTTGTTTAGTAATCGTGTAAATATTTCAATATGCTCAAATAATTTTTGCTAATCGTGTCACTCGACCAATATTACGTTGTTACTCACTCCAATGTCTCTTTTCTTGCCTGTCTTCGATCAGGAAATTTCTGTCGATAAATCCTTTGTGCGAGTAAACAGTTTTTGTCACTTTCACCCAGTACAAAAATCATATCTGTCAAGTCTTCTATCGGAAAATTCATGATTTTGATTGCTTTCTCGTTCTTAATAGTTAATACGTGTAGATACTAACTAATCTCTCTGACTTAAAATGTGAAAATGCCAGAAGTAGTATTTTAAACGTCACATTCAGAGTTTACTTGTTAAAAAAATGTGAATATTGTTAAATCATAAACAAAAAATGCAATTTTCTTAAAAACGGTCAATTTTGGAGAGTACATTATAGAGACATAATTTGAAGGGATAAAATAGTTAAAAAAGATGGTATAATAATATACTGGGTGTTCCATTTAAAAAAAATGAAGTTTTACTACGAAGTTTTACGTTTACTTAGGCAGCATTTATAGCGCACCAATTTTCGTCAAATCTTAATATTTTTCGCTTCAACTTGGCAACGTCACAATTTATGGGAAAAGAAAACACAGGGGTAGGTGCAGAATTTTACACTGAATTCGATGGTAAACAAATATACAGGGTGTCCTATTTAAAAAAAAGCTTACTTTATGTTGTCTCGCTTAGGATATATTTCAATAATATTTCAAAATATTTTAGAAATGTGTATCTGCGCAAATATAACAACTTTCATTTAATTTTTTTTTATATAATTTATCCTAAGTAAGTTACTGCATTTCCACACACACAATGGGTCACCCTGTATATGTTTCATATTAAATTAACAATGCTGAAGATTTTGTAGTTACACCTGCAGTATCAAATGCAATTTGTTTTCTCGAGTTCACTATACTTACTCTATGCCAACGAATTTCCCTGATTAACAGTTGAATCGTAAGAAGGAGCGCAGATTAGCTTTTCCTAAACAATATCTGATGGTTTGACTGTGGAGTGTCACGTTATATGTTATCTGGAGATGAAATCTGTCTAAATTTTGTCGGCAAGCCCAAACAGTGACGTCGCGGTTGTTGTTGCTCTGAGATTACCTGTATCTCTATAACTTCGCCATAGTTGGTTAATTAGGCTTTGTGTTGTATCGTAGCGTTTCTATACAATAACTTGCACCAAATTTCTGTATTCCAACTGTTATATAGCTTACGTCAGAATGCAAGTGGCAACCTCTCTTTTGTTTATTTACGTTCGTTCTAACACAATTTACTCATTTATTACTAAGCATCATTTTGTTGTGAAACAACGCAGAAATTCAACGCATCTTAAGGTTCATTAAACAAATTAAAAGCAAGCAAATAAAATTAAAATTGATATCCCTTGATTATATTAATGTGTGCATACTCATATGTATACGAGAGACAATCCACAATTATTGAGAATAGAACCATAGTTTAAAAGCGTTTAGCCAGCTGTTTTTAGGGATGCTATCAAAAAACACTTAACGAAAATGTCAATCTTTTCCTCTAACTGGAATCTTCCCCCTTTCAAATGTTTTTTGAACTCAAAAAATAGCCAGAAGTCACATGTAGACAAATCCGGGGAGTAAGGAGGATGTTCTATAATTCTGATTTTGTTTTCCGATAAATTGAGAACAGTTTTCCTTGCTGCGTGGGCCGGCACGTTATAATTATAGTAGGTATAGGGGTACTTGCCCCCCCCCCTCCTCCCCCACTTCTACCTTCAGTAGCTGTCGACAATCAATTCAAATGACTCACGAATATGGCGCATGAATTAGCTGTTGTGATTTAACTGTTGTAATTTAAACCGCTACCTGTTGTATTTGAACCGCTACCTGTTACAATTGAACTGCTACCTGTTGTGATTTAAACCGCTATCTGCACAATTGAACTGGTACCTCTTATGATTGAACGGAGTTAACAGCAGTTAAAGAAGAGCTAACTCCTTTTCTGTGTACCATCAACTTGCGACCTCGTTTAAATTCTTTATACCATCTATAAACAGTAGCCAATGATGGTGCCAGATCTCCAACTGACGATATTTCCTCGCACGTATACGAGCTCGAGCTTTTCTTGAAATCATAGTAAATCATTAACCGAAAGTTCTCTCGTGATAATTCCATTTTTTCGATAACAGAAGCTAGCTTCTATAAACTATTTCTCAGATACTATTCAACCGAACTGCACAAACTGAACTGCAATTGACAGATAAAATAATGCTCTATTTAATAAACAACAATTGGTTTTGCACGCATAACTAGATTTTCAATTCTCAATAATTGTAGCTTATCCCTCCTAATGCAAAAAATAAAATGTAAAATACAGTAAGCCAAAAATCTATAAATACAAAACTTTGCATTACGTCTTATTTAGAAGGTCGGCCACAAATTACCATGCATAAGGATGCAAGGATCTTAATGACGTCGTTACATTTTTAATTGACTACTTGTTATTGTTGGTAAATCGGGAGTGGATCGAGGGAGAGCAAAATTTTTTTTTTGGAACACCTTTTAAATAGTTTTGACTTGAATGCAGTCTTGACAAGAATATAAATTTTTTAGTATCATGGAAGCTAGACTGTGATGATTTATTTGTATAATTTAGCGCTGCGTAATTTTTATGCCTTGAGAGAATATCGTATGTATGAATTTGGATATTTCATATAGAATTGTTGTATGATCTGAAACATGAGTGTCCAAAAACTATTTCTATTAGAGTAAGATTTTCTATCAGTATTACCAACGTGATTAACATGTCAAATTATCATAATCTTTTGTACTTCTTTCTTTGCTCCTGAGAAACCAGTTATATTACTGGCGAAATGTCAAGTTAGTAAATTTTATGTTTATCTTTACTATTTCCTGAATGCAATTTATTTTTGTCTTTTCTACGCGATCTTTAAAAAATATTTTGAATAATTGTTCTAATTTGTAGTTCCTCAAAAAAAGTGTCATTTAGAAAGAATTAACTTGTTTTTTTGCATATGATGCTTTTACTGTTTAAATTGTTTTTACTTGGACTTGTTACTATTGAAAGCAAGATATTTTTAGCTTAGACCAAATTTAAGGTTTGCTATTGTTTAGTTGTTTTAATTCGATTCACAATCTACTAAACTACTAACAGACAGTACTTTTGAACTTCCTGAACGTCATTTATGATATTGGTTTCAGGTTGCTTGATACCCCCAAATTTTCTTTTTTTGAATCATTACTAATACTTTTTCCGCCATAATTCAACAAACTTTTTCGTTATACGACTAAACTGTCATTGATAACTTTAGGACAAAATTATTCTAAAACTGGTACTTAGATATACAATTCGTTTTCACGTTAAAACAAATCCTAATATATTAATTACCTTTCTGACGAAATAGTTGAAATATAGTTGGGATTTAAAAAAGTTCCCGTCGTAGAACATTAATTCTTTACTTTACTTTTTAAAAATATGTATTTTTGAACATCTTAATATCACTTACATATATTGATTTTGTCCTTGCCATATTTTCATTTCACATATAATCTCAATTTCAACCACTAGTTACACCTAGATGATTCTGTATTCATAGTATTTGTATAATATCATCCAATCACAAACTGTCTCATCTGCATGTGTCTTAATTTACTTATTTCGTACTGCATATAGATTGAAGATAGATGTGCTAATTCGTTCATTTCTGAACATGTGTATGTATATGTATGTTACATACATACATGCATACATAAGCGCATGCAACATGTACTGACATATTGCACTAACACATCTGTAAAACTTGTAGTATTGTAGAGAATTTTTGTACGTTGTAATTTATGATACGAAAGTGAAAAAATTACTTTGCATGCCATATGTTACTCGTTGTTACCACCAACTAATGTAATAACGACAAAACGCTGACACTGTGATAACGGAAACATTGCTCGTTCATCTTAATATCGCAAGCATGTGTACATTAATCATATTCACAGCGAAAATAAAGCTACATTGTTTTTTCTTGTACCAAGATTACATTTTGCGCTTCAACCGCACGTTCTTTTAAAATCTAAGGAGAATCATTATATATTACAACATACTTCCTTACACGATTGTATTAGATTTTTTAAGAACTTTTTCGAAAATGCTGCATATGGCATTTCTCATTAACTAGAATATTGCAGCTGTATACAGGGTGTAACAGGACGAGCTTACGTTAGCCGTATCTCAGCAACTAAGCAAGATCCATATTTGTAAATTTGCAGAGTTATTTTGGGCATGGGGGCAAACTTTTAGAAAATATTAGAACATATTTTCTATTTCCGGTTTCGCCGGAAGCACAATCAACTTCATTTTTTTAAATGGATTACCCAATTTTTTTTCAAACAAGTGAATTCAGCAACAAATTTGGCGTATAGATCATTTATTTCGACTGGTCTAAACATTACCGTTTTATAGCTAACTTGATTTTTATGAAAATTTTATCAAATGCATCGAAGTACTTAGTGACGTATTTCTTCGGTATTCAGAAGAGTTGATGAATGATTATTGGAAGTTAGACAGCTACTAAGATGGGCTATTGAAAATTATTTTCACTTGTGTGCAAATACTATACAGGGTGTTAGTATTTACCGACCTAATATGTTAAATTTCAAACATTAATAACTTCATTATTTTAAATGGAACACCCTGTATATTTTTGTCGCAAACGGTAGAAAATTAAATTCTTCATCAAATGGTATTACATTTCCCTGTACCTAAAATGAATATTTTAGGAGATATTCGCAAATTATCTGAATGTTTTCAGAAACTTTCTGTGAGCGCTAAAGGTGGCTATGAAAATTCGTCAGTTCTAGCGTAATGTCTAATTTTCTAATGACAGTTTGTGTTAATGAAGAAATAAAAGCAAATATATTTTTTGAGTAAAGAAGAAACAGAATAGTAAAATTTATTTTGTAACCAAGATAACATTAAAAAAAACTATGTTAAGAATGAATAAATAAGGTATTAAAAAGTAATAAATTATTTCAAATTTTGTTCAAAATTAGCCCCATTCAGTTCCAAACATTTATTAATTCGTTTTAGCACTTGATTACTAGTGACCTTTGGTATTTGCGCTTCTGTTAAGGAATTTAGTGCTACTCGTATTCTTTCTTTTGTTTCCTCTACATTTGTCACCGGAGTACTGTAAACTATCTCCTTAACATAGCCCCAAAGGACAAAATCCATGGGGGTCAAGTCTGGTGAACGTGGAGGCCACAGGTATGGACCTGCGTTTGCAATAAACTTTCCGTCAAATAACCTCTCCAAGAATAAGTATATGTACATCTCGTGTGCTGTGAGCCGGCATCCTCCATTTGATACCAAGCAGTATTTGATTCGATAATAGGCAGTGTATCAAGTTCTTCTTCCACAATATTGCGCAATATATCTAAATACCTTTTGCCATTTAAATTTTCGTTATAAAAATGTAGACAAAGTATGCGATTATGTTTTATTGCGCAAAAAACATTAAATTGCCATCTTTCCTGATATCCCTTTCTCTCTTACATGGGGGTTTTCGGCTGCCCAAAAATGACTGTTATGTTTATTAAAGAGGCCATTTTTGGTAAATTTAGCTTCGTCGGTCCAAATGATTGTCTTCGTAAAATTTACGTCGTCCTGACAAGCTATGGTGAAGAATTCACAAAAATTGACTCTATTTAAGAAATCCTGCTGATGTAAGTGCTGTACGTGCTGGTATGAAAATGGTCTCCATTTATGTCTTTTTAATACCCTTTGAATGGACATTGTTGAAATTTCCAAAGTTCTCGCTGGTTCTCGAAGAGATGCAGTGGGGTTGGTATAGAAATATCCCTAACACCAATTTCAACCTACTTTGTCATCAATTATTTTATTTTTTTTAATTTTGGCCTAAACTATCCATGTTCTAAACAATTTTTAACTAACCGTCGCACTACATCTTTGCCTGTCCGGATGACTTTGTCGAAATAAAGCACATATTCTACTTAAAATTTTGCCGGTCTCTCCATAAATTATCAATGAATTCAGCTAATCCTGATTTGTGACGAATTTTCATAGCCACCTTTAGCGCTGACACGAAGTTTCTGAATACATTCACATAATTTGCGAATAACTCCTAGAATATTCATTTTAGGTATAGGGAAATGTAATATCATTTGATGAAGAAATGAATTTTCTACCGTTTGCGACAAAAATATACAGGGTGTTCCATTTAAAATAACGAGGTTATTAGTGTTTGAAATTTAACATATTAGGTCGGTAAATATTAACACCCTGTATAGTATTTGCACACAAGTGAAAATAATTTTCAATAGCCCATCTTAGTAGCTGTCTAACTTCCAATAATCATTCATCAACTCTTCTGCATACCGAAGAAATACGTCACTAAGTACTTCGATGCATTTGATAAAATTTTCATAAAAATCAAGTTAGCTATAAAACGGTAATGTTTAGACCAGTCGAAATAAATGATCTATACGCCAAATTTGTTGCTGAATTCAATTGTTTGGAAAAAAATTGGGTAATCCATTTAAAAAAATGAAGTTGATTGTGCTTCCGGCGAAACCGGAAATAGAAAATATGTACTAATATTTTCTAAAAGTTTGCCCCCATGCCCAAAATAACTCTGCAAATTTACAAATATGGATCTTGCTTAGTTGCTGAGATACGGCTAACGTAAGCT
>SMLS01071362.1:0-20955 GCA_004785975.1 Popillia japonica | reverse complement strand
CGCGAGGAGAAGGAGAGGTACAACGGGCGCAAATCAGAACACGCGATGAAGAACGAATTGCCCAACTATGTATGTAGGTATATGTGCATGTATGTGTAGCTTTAAGTACATATGTATACATATATAGAATACAGGTACATAGTAGTATAGAAAGATAATAATCCAAGATGGAGATCTCGCAGCGATATGAAATGGAGGTACATACAAGTAAGTACTTAGCAATTACTGACGCTTGTATTAAAGGAGTTTTATCAAGCATCACCATCAACGCTAAAGCGACCTGCCTCATAATTGTGGTGTTATTATTAAATATTCTAACTGATAATGCTGAAACGAACATTTCGCATTGAAATTGATGGCTAGGAATTGATTATGTTGACGTAGACTTAATAGAAATAACGGTGGGCATGTTATTTAAAGATTCAATTTTATCTAGGTCTAATGTGATTATAAATATGTGGTCTTAATGGTGGTGCAATTGTCTCTTTGCTCAATTTAAGTTTTGAGACCGCTATAAAAGATTTCCGCAACAGGAATCTTAGAAAATACCATTCATTCATTCACAAATTAGGATGGACACTTTTTGACCAGGCACTGAGCTAGACGCTCATTGTACCAACCTTATTAGCTCTATCATTTCCACTCGAGAATCCCAGTGTCCTCTATGAAGCCCAGTATCTTACCCAGTGGAAGCTTGAGAACCTTCGAGGGTTCTCCGAAATATTTCTGCCTGAGTTCTTCACATGACCAGATTACATGTAGACTCGTTTCTTCCTGCACCTCGAATCTCGTGCACCGTGCGGTTCGCTTTCTCGGCCTGTGTTGTATAGATGCTTTTTCAGAGGGCAATGTCCGGTTACCAGTCCTTCCTTTTTACTGCGTCCAAGTAAGTTATCAGAAAACTTAGTATCCCCATCGCCTATTAGCGCTTTAGTATGCAGTTGACCTGCAGCCAACCTCCATTTCTTAACATTCTCTTTGTCCAACCACATACCGCATGTAGGTTCTGCTCCTATGAAGTGCCTCTCGGAGCTCTTCCTAGCTAGTTCGTCAGCTATTGTATTCTCCTTACTATCTTCATGTCTTGGCACCCAAACCAAGGAAACCTTGTTATCCTAGGCCAGAATATTAAGGGATCGTTTACATTCCTTAGTTTCGACTTAGTGATAGGGCTCACAGTTGCTTTGATAGGAGCCTCGCTATCAGTCATTATATTTATTTTCCTATTCTTGCAGCCTCCCTTCGCAATAATTCCTGCACAGGTTGTAAGAACCAATATCTCTGGCCTGTATAGCTGAACTATAGTATGCTTACCCAGCCTTAGCGATATCCTGTGTTCAGGGTTAGGTCCGCAAATACCGGCGCCTGTTGCCCTGACTGGGTTTAGATCCGTCCGTGAACCAGTCGTTGGGAGCAGTGGGGTCCCTCAGTTCGGTGTAGAGATTTTCACCTTTTCAATGAAGATAATTTCAGATGCCATACTTTCCGTCAGCATTCGTACCAGAGGCTCGTAGAGTATCGTTTCCGTAGTGTCTTGCCTTATAGCTCCAATGCTGGGGTGCCACAAATTGTTTGTCTTCAGCCTGAGGATCGCCGCCATAGTCTCCGCTTTGACAAAAAGTTCCAGTGGGTATAGGCCTACAATGGTCTCCATGGAAGCGGTTCCTGTACTGTTCATTGCCTTAGTAATTCTCAGCTTTGGACAGTGGTTACTAGCTTACTAGCTACTAGCATTTTAGAACCACTTCATTCTGATGGCTGATGCGTACCACTAATCATTTCAACACTAGAGCTAGTGACATTATTAGAGATCAGCAGTACTAAAACTATCAAAAATTTGCAACAACAGGTCTGACATTTTTGCAATCCACACGATCTCCCCTCCAGCTAAAATTCAATATACCCGTTATTACAAGAATTTGCAATTACCTTCCTTTTAACCATAATCACAACCTATTACCCAAAGCTACACTTATTCCGAAACAATATAAAACAATTTCCGAAAGTATGTTACCTATCTACATAACGCCATCTTACGGCAATCACGATAACTGCTATTAATCACCTCTCGAATCGAATTTATAATAAGAAGCACAATTTTGGGGGAATACGTGGGCTGCAACGTTCGTTACTATATGCACGATATGTGTGTGGTCTCCACATGGTGCTGGATTCCATTGAAATTATGAAATTAATTTTTGAGATACAGCATGTCTGACGTCGTAGTTAGCGTAATTTTGTTTAAAAAGAAATTAGACTTGAGTACGGATTCCTATCCGGGTCGAGTGGTCATTAAGACGAACTCAGCAAACATCAATTCCCGTTACAGAACCAGTAAATTATAGCGAAAAACTATGTAAGAATTCAGAATTATTATAGTATTTCAGAGAATTTAAGGAGAAGAAAATTAATAATACATGCAGGATATTGAGATCCAATTCTACATTTATAGATGGAGTAATGAGTGTGATTAATCAAACAGAGGTCGCATGTTGAGAAAAATTGCGGTTTTCCCGGTGAAACGCGAATGCAATAGGAAGACGAAAAAAAAAGATGGCGCGCGGACATTTTATTTCATGCAAAAAGAAAATCATAGAGTGATTAGAAATAATTTACGGTAGCGTAATTGCGTGCCATTAGAGGGAGCAGCGTTGCAAACACACCAACACACACAGACAGGCTACACTTTCCATCTAACCTGTAATTATAGACAATGAGGGGCGGAGACCGCGGCTAGAAAGCAACCGCGGCAGAGTTTGCTCAGCCACCGACCGAACCGTTGACAATATCTCATATAAACTATTGCTCTTACAGCGGTTAACGAGCTAGCAATATGAATAGGTGCTATGTTATCATGCGACGGATTCATGATCAATTAAATTTATAGATTCTTATAAAGGATGCTACCTCAGCATGCTAGGCACGTTCGGTAGAATTGGTTACAGTTATTCGATTTTTATGAATTAAATTCAAACGCGAGGAAATACTAAGAATAGAATGTGTTGGATGTCTTCGTATTAGTAGGTATCTTGTTACAGCAATTATTAAAACAATATCCATGATCTTTTTGGTTATCTAGGCGTTTTTTAAGTTTCTCCGACTGTCAGTGAATTTAAATCGTTTGAAAAAACTTGGATTGATACTTGTAGTGATTCGTTTTTATTTGATTAACACACATTCATGAGAAACTAGTACAATTTGAGCAGTACAAAGATTTAAAGACAATTGCAATGCCAACAGCTTTTATTGTTACATATAAAGATCTTGAACCGCATTTGCTGGATGAGAAACAATAGTCTTTGAGAATAAATCCCTCTGGAAATATCTTTAAAGATGTATGGATCTTATACCAAATTTCTATTGAGGGAAATATCTACAACTTCTTCATAAGTTACTTAAGAACTTTTTCATAGATTGTATACAAGATATCCACGATAGTATTGAAACTGTACAAGATGATAGTAGCCTGAATAGCCTAAGATGTAAGTTCTTTTGACAAATTCCAGACAATTAATATGAGAAAATTAACTGAAATTATCAATTCAATGAAAAACAAATCTACAACCGACGGTATTGAACTAAATATGGTAAGAGACGCACTACCCATCATAGGTAACACTTTGTTAAGCATTATTAATGAATCCTTTCAAGAAGGACTTTTTCCTGCGATATGGAAGACTGCTATTGTAATGCCGATTCCAAAAGTATATAACACCAAATAATGTCAGGAGTATAGGCCCATTAATATGCTGCCGACATTGGAAAAGGCTATTGAGCATATAGCAAAAGAACAACTTGAAGCTTTTCTGGGAAAAAATGAAATACTTTCTGTTGTTCAGTCAGGATTTAGAAAAGGTAATTCTTGTGAAACCTCTCTAAATATGGTAATAGCAGAATGGAAGGAAGAAATAGAAAAGAGTAAAAAAGTTATTGCAGTCTTTCTTGATTTGAAGAGAGCGTTTGAAACTATAGAAAGAAATAGATTGGTCAAAAAACTTAGTAGGTATGGAATAAAAGATACAACTCTATCTTGGGTAAAAAGTTATCTGACAGACAGATATCAAATAACTAGATATGAGAATAAAGATTCAGAAGCAAGAATAGTAAATTCGGGTGTGCCCCAGGGATCAGTGCTTGGACCATTGCTGTTTATGTTGTATATTAATGACACTGAAAGTTTGTGTGGTGATTGTAGGATCAATTTGTTTGCAGATGACACTTTGATAAGTGTTGCAGATGATGACATTGTACTTGCTGTAAACAAAATCAATGATAGCTTAAAGGTGATTGGGCAGTGGTTTAAAGTAAATAAGCTAAAGATAAATACATTAAAGACAAAAGCGATGATTATCAGTAGTTGGCAGTAATTGAATTAGTTTCTGAAATAAAGTATCTTGGTGTTATTATTGACTGTAAGCTCTCATTTAAAAATTACATAGACTATATTGTTAAAAATGTTGCAAAAAAGATAGGTTTCTTAGGAAGAGTAAGTAGTAAATGAAGTTTCAATACTATTATCCTTATTTATAAAATTGTACACAATATGGTGCCGGTATGTATGAGTAAATTTATTGTTTATACTAAAGACATTCATGACAGGAAAATTAGAAATGCAGATATGTTTAGGTTACCATTGGCTAAGAAATCACGCTCACAGAACAATCTGTATTATAAGGGACTAAGGGACTAAAATTATATAATGAGATGGACAAAGAAGCTAAACAATCTACCAATTTACGAGTTTTTAAAAGTTTTTGTTCTACGTATCATAAGAATATCTGTAAGATTTAGATTTAGGAAATAACATCTGTATCCTTTACCATCTTTTTGATGAATAAAATTTACTACTAGAAACATTAATACTGATTCTTGTAAAATTGTTCATTACCTTCGAAAGATAGTTTCCTTTTTGATATCAATTCTTTTCTTTGATAAGGCGTCTAATACTACTTTATATTGTCCAATAGGGCTCTATTTTGGGTCTTTGCATTGTTATCTTCTCAACTGCACATTTAAAATATTGTAATTTTAACTTTGACAGATGAGATTCTATTGTAGCTATCCATCAAAAAATAAGTACATTATTGCTCACTACCGGAGGAGAATCAGGTAGTCGAGAACATGTATTTGCAACATTTGATCGGCAAAAATCAGTTTGATAACTAGACAAACGCTAAAGCTGATCAAAACTTATCTAACCAATGAAAGTTAAATATGTGGTTTCCTGGACTAGTTATTCAGGAATTAAGAATTGAAATATTGACAAAAATTATTACATTTTCTAAATTTAATTGTCTGAATTGACGCTAAAAAGAACTTTAATTATGATTTTCGAAGATGTGCAACTTTTATTTAAAAATCTGTAAGATTTTTCTAAAAACCTTAAAGGTATTGGGCTAGCTGCAAATTTGAACAGAAATTTGCACGATTTCGAGAATTCAAAAGCTTTTGTGATTTTTTATATATAGCATTACAAAGTCTACCCAATATTGGTTTTGTCATAACCTTTTCCACATCAAAACCCCCTCACATCTGTACCTTAGATTTAGATTTCGAAGCTGTTGCCTATATATTAAAGCATTCTTTTCAGAAGATTATCTATTTCTTATTCTATTTCAGTATATTTATTATCGTTATTGTGATATTGTATGTATTATTGTAACATAACATATTCGATTCTGTTTCTCTTTTATTACTTTCGAGGGCAGGATAATTACCTTTTGCTGTAAGTTTGAGATTGACCGATTTATCATAACATTTTTTTTTGCTTTTGGCATTTTGAATTATGCTCAAACTAATGAATGGATGCAATAAATGCAATATTTAAGAGAACAAACGTTCGTATAAATAAACTAATAATATAATGTTTTGCATAATTTACATACCTATAGGTAACCTTCAGTTAAAGAAAACTAAGCGAATAATTATAAATATATTTATTTATGACGAAATGTATATAAAAGCAAAACGAGGATGTCTATTTTAGAACTAGTACTGCCAATTCTCTTCAAAATTGTCTCATTGGCTCTCTCAGCAAACAGATTAATTATCAGTCTATACACAGCTTTCCTGTTCTATGAAAATATAGGATACGAAACGAAAAGCACGTGAATTAAACTAAACTATTTATTATGACAGAGAGTCCTCGTAATTGTTTCAAAGATTTAATTCCGTTGAATATACAGCGAAAATGTCAAATTTGTTAAAGAGCTGAGAACCATATCCACAAATAAGGTAATTTTTAAAAGTATTAGGTTAACTTTAATACCCATCTATAACAGAGTATTCTCTCTAACTTCAAACACCAATATTGGTAGAGTTATCGATAAAATCATTAACAAAATTTTACAAAAGGAAGTGTTGAATTCACCAAGAATGATTAGTTGGTAGTTATTAGAATAAAACCATTGTTTAGTCAAAAATTGTTAGATATACGTTTAAGAAGGTTAAAACCAGCCTATTGCATTAAAAAGGAGGCTATTAAACGAAAGATACGCATATTCTTAAAGCAAACAATATATTAGTGGGACTGGAAGATCGCCAAGCAACAAACTTGTATGATTTTCATGGACAGACCATCTAGAAGCAGGTCTGCAAATTTTATAGCAGCTAGGAGGAATAAAAAATTGCATGCTTGTGATGTCAATTTTGATCATAATTATTTAAATATTATATTGAAGGAATTGTAATGTCTGACACTCAAGAAAATCACCACTGGAGGGCGAAGCACGTTTCTATGTTGCATTCTTCTATTTGAAAAATTCCTTACAAAACTACCGGCAGCAATAAAACAGTTGTGCAATAAGGAGAACTAGAAGATGCTTGCTCATTATTTCGAAAACATTCCATTTATTTGGCGGCTACTATTTTAACTATTTACTCTAATGCTCTTTAATGTATCTTCTACGTTATACATCCCCTTTAATTAAACAAAATTAATAAGGCATATTATATCCGAAATAAATTGCACAAATTAATCGTAAATCCTCGAAATTACTTCATATTTATTTACTAAAAATAAACATTAACATTGTTCCAGTTGGGAAATTTATAACGGGAACGCATGATCGTGCACGATATTATTTATTAGCTCCGAAGTGGATCCGTACAAAACGTACTAGGCACTCATATAAAACAGGTAAAATCAAATCCGTGACTGTCCGCCGTAAATCAAATCAGTTCGTTCCTAATGATTCCACCCACTGTTTACCTGAACGTCGTTCCGAATTGGTCCCACAATTGTACACTTTTTGAATTATAGTGCCTTTATTCAAATCGGCCTACTATTTTTTCGACAATATATACGAAATTAACCCGCCATACGCTAATTCCCGGATACCTTTTCATCTTACAAAGAATGCGCGTGACATATTTCGACTAAATAAAGAACATGGGGGATCCGGTTCTCGTACGCCACGTATATTTTCTAACGCTCGCGTGCTATGTAGTATACGGCGAGCATATTCAAGAATAAAGCTATAACATCGAAAAAATCTGATATTATTCCTCATTATGGAAATTATATGCAGTACAACCGTTAATTTGGTAATAAATAGGAGGCAAAGTGATCTGGAACACATCGACACCAATTCGTAACATTCCACCGTTAGATATAAGGACGCCATATTTGGAATATAATAGCGGTCAATTTAAAAATAATGCCGATCAAATGCACTCTGACATAACGGCTGGTATCGAGAACGAAGATGGCGTTTAGCGGAATTGTAGAAATTGTTGAACGAACTGATTCGGTTGTAATTAGTTCAAGCAACTTGATTTTATTTCTCTCGATAATCCTCTCTCTACGCCGAAGGCATTATCACTCAAATGTGATCATCTTACAGACTCGAGGAATGTTAATTCTTAGTTTTATCCGTTAAGGACTTTATTTGCTACGACGAGCAGCATTAGTTAGGTTTTTGTACCCTTACTGCTTTCAAATCGCATTCTCTTTGAGTTTAAATAAATCTAAAAGAGTGTTGCTTGTCGTGGTGATGCTCAACATATTTTATCATTTTCAGTTACCACCAGAATTATTTTGTCCTTTATTGCCTTGAAATATTTCAAGGTTTTCTGGTAAAACTAATTTTATTGGTGGAAGAAATTGATATTCAATTTGTTTGGGGTAAAAAGAACGTTCGATTAGCCATTACTGCGGTCAATAAATCTAAATCTAAATTGGGCGTGAAAGAGGAAAGAACATGATAATAGACTGGAATGTAGACATGTTTTTGTACTATGTCCATATTTCCGATCAAGAAGCAGATGAAGACCTAATAAGTCTGCATCAAGAATTACAGTTATCTGGTTTTATAGCAGAATATGGCAATGGATGTTCAATTTGCACAAAGAACTAATCTTGAGCTTCTAGTAAATGATGGCAAAGCAAAAGTAGGAAAAGAATAATTAGTGATTAAAGTCGCCAAACTTAAAAAATTCCCGAAGCTAATATTCGCTGCGAAAGACACAATTACATGCACTAACTACCACTAAAGGTGGGTTTCATATTATAAAGGTGACTTCTGTCTACCTCAAGAAGTAACAATTCCATGAAAAATTTTCAATCACACATTCTACGATGTAGCCCTAGCGGGAAAGTAACAATTGGACAGCGTCAGAAGCTGTATGATTTTGGAGCAGTTTCTAAAATGGATGCAATAATTTCTGTCAACATTTAAAATAGATAACTGATGAAAAAGTTCTCCGCCTACTCGATGAACATTGTAGCCATAAGAGTATTGAAGTCGTGGAGCTTGCTAGAAAGCCTCTAACTGTAGTATTATAAATGTTATATCTTCCAGGCTATTGCATACACAGGCTTCACTATTTTGATTTTTGGATATTTGGATTTTGGACCTCTTTAGCTGCATTCCCAAAAAATATAACATCAGGTATGGAAACTTCTAAAATGTCTCCCATAACCTTCGTCTGCATAACCTCCTGAAAGAGGCTAAATAATTTACAATACATAATTTTAATACATGTCCAAAATTTTTTATTTCCTTTTGCGCTGCAGATTCCTTCCACCGAATGCATATTAACAGTTGTTCGCAAGTTTTTGGCACAAATTTTATACAAATATTTAAAGCAAATTATTTTAGGCTTTCCGTATTCTTTCGGATATGAAGCTCAGACCAAATCGGGCTTTGTATTCCATAGCTTGTCTAAAGTTGGGGAATGAAAGGAACTTGCCAGTAAAGACAATCCAATTGCTGTCTCTTCTAGTACGGTGACCCCTTTTCAGGCATGTAAGTATAGTGTTCTGCTGTTCTGATATAACACAATGATATCTTTTTGATGACTAGTCTGTTGTTTGCATATTTAGTTTGCTTTCCAGGATATTTTGCCAATTTAATTTCCACTAGGTATCCTTTGTGTCCAGAAATATTAATTCTTCAAAGCTTCTGTATGCTTAGTAATCAATCCACTCTTATGGAGATAAAGGCTAAATCCAGACAAAGGTGAAAAGCACCTCTATATGATAGGTGAACTACCACGCATTAGGTATAACATATGGACAAGTCCAAAGTGTTGCCTCATTGCTCCTTAGTGCACAGCCCACAGAAATACTACAAGAAGAAGAATAACGAAAGAAAATTCAGAAGTTAATAACATATCCAATAGTAATTTAGTACCTATACGAAGAAAGATCTGGAATTACCAAAAATTGAAATCGTATTTTTTATTTCTAAACACCACACACTTAAAAACGATATTTAAACAAGTCCATTTTTTTCAACTTAGAGTTACAGATGGCTATACGTCCATTTCTTTCAACTTTGGAGCTACAGATGGCGTTACGTGTATTTAAAGGAGGTCTACAATTTAATTTAATCAGTAATTGCCAAAACGTAACGAATCCTATTTAAACGTAGAGGGAAACTTTGTGGTCCACTATAAAAACGCAAGATGTCCACAATGTGTTGTTTTCAAAGCGAAATATGTCCAGTTTGACAGTTCAAACGGTTAACTAACGATATGCAAGTGGATAGCGGTGGATTAAGATTTTGTTCTTCACTATAATGTCTTCAGACGGTGTGCCTGTAGGAAAGAATAGTGTGTAGTAGAGTTATACTAATGTTCACCCCTAACAATTTCCAAAATTTGCAAAATGTACAATCAGGAAATTGGATATTTCAATAGGCTTTAGCTTATCAGCCGCGGATATTTGCAGATATTGTCCATGAGTCAAATACCAACTCCAAACATTAAATGATGCAGACGGGAAGCAGATCTTGTGACATGAATTGAAAGTTCACAAAGTAAAATTTCATTACTTTTCAGTATTAAGTAGGATGAAGAGAGCGCAGTTTCTTTCTGCTTTGACATTCAACAGATTCACAATTTACCTAAACTTCCAACCCACGAAAGCAATCTTATCGAATAGCTTTCTACTCTTTCTACATTGACATGGACATAAATCTCCGAAATCCAGTATTGGCTGAAGCTCTTTTTAGATTTTTTGAGAAAGTCTGATTTCATCAATCATCTAAAATACGCTTCTTTTAGGGCAGCTATGGAGGCCAAAATAAGAGCGCACACATTATGCACTTTTAAAGTGGTGGTTATGCAATGACGTCCTAGATAACGTGCTCCTAATTGAAATAACTTCCAGATAGGGTTTTTGGGCGAGTGGAAAGTGAACTTCTTCATCATAAATATTATAAAAATGTTTACAAAAACTTTGGAACAGTACCTGATCTGAAAAAAGACTAGCTTATTTTTGATTTAAAAGGTTTGTTAGCGATATGAAACAAATTGCAAGGAATTAGCGAACAAAAAAGAATTTTTATTGGTAACAAGATTACTAATAAAAACAAAACTGTAAAAATAGACTCTGATGTCCTCTACCGTAACAATGATCCATGAAAATCAGTGAACAACCTTCTGAAAGCAACTTTTGGCGAGAACTGGATAAGGGTGCAAAGCTTGGAATGGTACTTCAATGTGTTGACAGATATTATTAAAGAGGCATTAACTGAACCGGCAGAGACTCAAGAACATTGTGATTATATGGAAGAAGAAGCTCATCTCGAAACTTAAGGTTTTACTATGTATGTTGAGTTGGTTTTCTTTATTTTGTAACTCTTCTTCTAAATTGCTGTTTGTTTTGGATAATTCACGATTAGCAATTAAAAGTTTTTTTTCATAAGGCGACATGTCCATCTTTCATTGGCAACAAGTTCTACGCATAATGTTTTTTTCCTTAGATTAGAAACCAAGATGTGATAGAACATATAATCATTTATCTCAAAACTGTCAATTTGGACATGTTGACTTTTGACAACAAGCTCCTCATATTCACCTATTATTGTGTTTTGTTATCTAATGTTTGGCAAAATGTGGTTATGTTGAAACAGTTGTGTCAAGTGAGGCTATGAAAATGATGAAGAATCGTCAAGATGTTTGTATGTAAACTGTCTAATAGGTTAGCACTCAGCAGTCAGTTTCTCAATGAATTGTGCTTTGTGTCTAATGTAATATATTTTCAAATTCTTTTTCAAACAAAAAAAGACATCGACTTTTTGGTAATTAACTGCACTCTAATGGTTATATAATATTCTGAGAGTTCGCAATGAAAGTGTGTTACTTGCGGTTGTTTCTATATACTGGAATTTTAGGCGTGAAAAAGTCGGAATTTCCAAAGATTCCTAAAAATAGCGTTAAAGCATTAACGGCGTTAATTAACTGAACCAGTTACAGGAAAAAAAATGTGCCATGTACTACTTATACCAGAAATACCTCATTAGGAACCATGCATCACGTTTTTGCATCGTTGCACGGACTTATTCCGACTTTTTTTTATTGCGATCGCAGTATATTTCGAAATCCAGAAAACTTCGAATAATTTTGATTAGTTCTTTGGCCGGGAACAAGTTGCGCCGATACCGGCGCGTATGTCGCGAACGTGACAGACGTAGAAGAAGCTCTACACACACCACCGGTCTTCACATCTTCGTAATTGGATTCCCATTTTCGACGCATTCGGAATCGCGAATGGGGACTCGGGACAACAACACAACAACAGGACAGCGTTCTTTGGCGATCCGGCGAGACCGCACTTAGAAAATTTTAATTGGACGATCGGAGCTGTTGTCTCGATCCTCTTTCGGTGCTTTCTCTGTCGGCCGCGACGGTTTCGCTCTACATCTTAGCTGATTCCATTCAAGGCACGTCCACAGGAAAAAGATAGCCGACCGATTTATCATCGAGAGATGGTTTGTGCGACGAGTCTACGGAATTATTTAATATTATTAAAATATTTGCTCGCGCAAAAAAAAGACATCGGCGAAGAACCGAAGACCGGAACAACAGTTGCAGGGCAGGTGCAAGTTCTTGCGGCCTGCCTGGCTAGTAGTCGGTGCCTTCCAGACTGTGGACTGCTGATCTCTTACTGTACGGTAGGCAAGTAGCAGCAGCAATGGCCGCATTATTTAATTAGTTGGGATTTTTTTTGTGTCGTGCGCTCCAGCCACGGTAAAAATGTTTCGCATTAACAATCCGGATCTGCTCCGCAAGCAAAAACACGCCATTTATAGGTAAGTCGCGTATATAGAAGCTATAAGTACGCTGGAGCAGTTCTTCAGCTTTCCCATGGCATTATTATGCTTTATTAATTTTTAATCGGTGAATTCTGCTCCCGTATATGATGATCTGCGAGCAAGATGGAACGCATCGACACTCCTATGTTGTACAACATGTTTATTATAAAGGAACGTAGACTGTGAGTTGCGATCTACAACATGGCAAAAAGTAATTAAAACTAAGCCGCGTCTTGCATCGTAAATTATAAAACTTGTATTGACGTTTTTATCTGCACCTGTACAAACATGTACAGAAATATGAAAAAACTATGATACACATGTTCTAGTATTCGAAGGAAAAGTATATCGCGAAGTGAAATCTTAAACTTTTTGTAAGTAACGTCTAGATGTCTAGATGACAGATCTAACACACTAAGTCGTCTAAATTGCAAAAGAGGGCGCCACAAAAGTACTAACATGATACTAAAACGTTTATGCGTTTTATAATATTTAAACCCATTCGGGGTTTAGATTAACATCAAAAACACAAAAAAGTCAATTAAATGAGAAATACCGTTGAGATACTATTGTAGTTCCAATACAAAATGGTGCGCCACTTTAACATATTGACAACATATGCGTGATATGATTTATTCGAGAGGATCCGAAATGTCATCATAAATCTTGGAATACATCAAAAGTACCCTCACGAAATGATATCCTCCACATTGCAGCCATAGTATTCAATTTCACGCCAATTAAAAATTACCCAACACAATTATATTATTCTTTCTCATCTTAACTTTCTGAACTTCAGCCAACCATAAATCCAACATCTGCTCACGGCAAAGCAAAAAATTAGCAATAGCAACGGTAATAAGAATCCACTTAAATAGGAACAAAGAATTCCGGTCATTGCTATCCACTCTCAGACCTGTCAATTATGATTTAAGGACAGTACCCCGGATCTCTTAACAATATCACGCCCTTCATTGCACGAAAATCTGTCCGTTTGCCGTGTGCAACCGACATCGGGCATCTGTCCCATTGGGCCTTCAATAACCAATCGTCTCACCCTTATCATACCGTGCCATCAATGGAATCGATAATGAATGATGACTTTAAGCCCGATTCGGCGTATTCTCCTTTAACATCCGATCTTATGCTGAATGACTCATTGCTTAAACTATTATTTATGTTATAGATATTCAAATATTCAATGTTGTATGATTCAGGTGTAGTAGGTCGTTGCGTAGAATGGCGAAAATTTATGCTTGACTTGTGCCTTTATAAACTGCAGCATATTTCAAATTAAAAATTCAAATTATTTCCATTGTAAGTAAGGAAAATTGTTCAAGCGGCTTAACACATAAATGTTATAAATAAATGTTATTTACGATTGGGTTTCATACATACTTATATGTACTTACATACAATAATTGTTTAACGGTTCATTATTGTTTTCTGTGTTATTCGTTTATTGTGCGTTTTTTTTTCATCCTAACTAAACTGCTGTATTGCGTAAACGTTTAGAAGTTTGTCGTGATTTATGCGCACAGACTTGTAAACTGTTGACATATTTCTTGTTATATCTAATGTACGAGCTTCTGAACGTGTGAAGTTTGAGTTTTTTTATTATTTCCCTTTAGTTTGTTTATGTTTTAGAATCTCGAGTTTAGTGTTGTGCAATTCATTTCTAATATAGCGATGTATTACACGATTGATTTGTAGAAAAGTATGCTACATTAAATTTAGTTTTATGCACAATAAGAGTTTCTGATCTCACAGCAATGACTCACTACAAATACTATGTACGCTATACACATTTGTAAAAGAAAGTATATATTGAATTTCTAACATATTTTCGAGGTGGTATGAACTTCTGTCAGTCTTAACTCCAATATGGACTTACCACCCACGGATGTTTGCAGCTATTGTCATTGAGTCAAATATCATACCTTGATTTCTCCTAAAGGACTACCAACCCCTCAGCGGAAAATCTCCGAAAATCTTATCAACCCCCCCTGCCACGACTTTCGAAAAAACGTCCCAACCCCACTCTCTCTGCCGCCTCCGTCCACAACCCCCCCACTCCTACACGCTCCATCCCCCCACCCACCGGCCGGGTCACAACCCCCCATTTGCCTGCCACCTGTGCCAGCCCTTCCGCTGCTCCACCTTTCCAACCCCCGATCTGGCCTGGGGTCCTGCCAACCCCTGATTTGATCGCTTTCCATACCAATCCTCGACAACGCAAAATATTTTACAAAAATATTTACGAAATTTCGTATAAGCAATCCACATTATGAACGTAACTTACAAAAAAAAAATAGATTTGATGGCTTTTCTTCCAAAACATATAATACCATTTAAGTATTTCAAAAACGTAAATATGGACAAGTTGACTTTTGAAATTTGAAAACAACCTCTTCAACTGTATTCTTGGTTTGTAGCGATAAAAAATGCTATTTCATTCGCACGAAACCAAAGATTATTCTCTTGATAAGTATTACTGAATTAATGAAACTTAAGCTGACGATATGATTGTGGTTGAAGATGATAATTTGGTTGAAGACAAAAATACCATCATATCGACCACAAACCACAGCAAGGCAATTTGGTTTTTCCAATTACAAAGATATTTTTCAGATCCTATAATAGCTCTGTTAACATGTTTAACTTTTTTTGTTATTTATTGAAGTTTTCGAAGTCAATACTTATATAAATGTATGTAGTTCAACCATATACAGACTAGGCTATATCTTTTTTTGGGATGCTTTTATTTGCTTGTACCTTATTAGCAAGAAAAATCTGCAGTTTAATTTACTGAAATGATTCATCAAAACAATAAAGTAGAGTACAATTAGCACTATAGCATTGGAGTTAAAGTTACAGTGTTAGCTTATAGGATTTTTCTGACTTTGTTCCAAAATTGTTGAAATAAATATGCATTAGAAATAAAACACAAACAAAAATGAAAGAAAACAAACAGAATTTCTGTAACTTCTTCGATTATATTGGCCGTAAATGGACGTAGTAGCTCTCTGCACCATTGCAAATCATCTCGCTCTTACCATTTCGTTCCTATTTTTTTTTCCATCAGCTGCTCTAAATTCCTTTCCTTCTTTTCCTGTATCTGATATCAGGCGGTAAAATTCGCAAATTTAACATAGTTTTGTTCTCTCTGAAGGCTTTGTGTAGTTCCCATTATAAATTCAAATTTATAAAATTCTGAGAAAGTCATTTTAGTATCTACTTTTTAAACTAACGCCAATAGATTTTGCTGTGCAATAGAACTTCAAACCAAGTATTTAACCACGTTTGTTGCAAAATGTGGATTTGTCCGCATTTGCTCGCACACTCAACCTCACCTCAAAATTTGGACTGATTGGATTGTTTTTGTTTGTATTCCTCTCTTACTATAAAAGATTTAAACAACACCAAGCCTATTTAACTCTATAGTCAACGTCAAAATAGACTAAATATTTTCTTCACTTAGCGTTATAAAATTCAAGATAAAGTTAACTGGGTTTTATTAAGCTATGTATATTCTAGCTTTTGCTCTGTACCTATTAGCAATTATTTTAGAAATATTGTTGTTGTAATGATTATCGGTTTAAATAAATATTAATGTGGAGTTCATTAATACCTACACTAACAGTAAGTAGGTTACCATTCATCATCTTTTTACCGGACATGTCCTATTTTTCAAGTGTTATTTTTTGTCCGGTATATATTTCCATATATTGAAAACATATGTAGATACAGTGGACAAAAGAACTCAATCGATTGAGTGGGGTCGAGCCAACCCCCGATTTAATCGCTTTTCATACCAACCCTCGACAACGCAAAATATTTTACAAAAATATTTACAAAATTTCGTATAAGCAGCCTACATTATGAACGTAACTTATAAAAAAAATTTGATGGCTTTTCTTCAAAAACATATATGTAATACCATTTATCTCAAAAATGTAAATTTGGACAAGTTCACTTTTGAAAACAACCTCTTCAACTGTATTCTTGGTTTGTAGCGATAAAAAATGCTATTTCATTCGCACATTCCACAATCAAGGCAAGCCTGATAACCCATTTAAACTTTAAACAATTTTCTTGCAAAGAATTTTTTAATTATTTATTATCAGAGAGAAACTTGTTAAAAAAGAATTCGCAGTTCGCAAAAATATGAAATTTATGCAGATTATTAGGTACCTACAAATTTAATTCTCTTTGTGAATATTTTTTATACATATATACCCATAAATACCTGTATAAATATATGTATGTATTTTTTATTAAATGAAATAAAGTTGTAGAGTTATATATGCTTTGTTTTTCTCTATTTCCATTTTATTTTTCATATATTTAACACAAATTATAAGTTAGTCAATAAATAAATATCTAAACATTAACATTGATAAAAGTTCGTTCTTTATTGTCCTCTTTTAGCCCGTCTGAAATATGGTAACCCTAACAGTAAGCAAGGTGTTCATAAAATATAGTAAAACAACATTTAAAGTACTTTTCAAGTTAGATATCATCCGTACATTGTTGTCATTTATGTAAATACTTGAGAATGACAACACAGCAGGTGCCGCCATCTGCAAGGACTATTTTGGTAGTTAAGAAAGGACTTTAAAGTGGACTACTCAGAGAAATAAGAGTTTATATTGTGGTATGTACATACATAGGTATGGTTACAGGTTTGGCAGTAATCAAAATATTACTAGAAACTAAAAAAAGGGCAGTCTTTCAAAACGATTAACAATTAAGCAACAGTAGGGCAAAAGGCATTCATACTGGGAACACAATATCTACCTAATTTCATGAGTTCATAGTAGAACCTCTAATTGCTATTAATTTTCAAATCAGCAATTGAAGAAGTGCACCTTATATAGACAATAATATTCCACTCGCAAGAAATGAAATTCTTATAAACTGGACATAATGCCTGAACTGAAAAGAGTCTTGATTATCAAGGTATTGATTTATCACTGCCGGTATTATTGTTTCAAATTGAGAACATTTTTTGCTGCAGCCGTCTAATTAATCAAAAAATCTGTTGTAATATTAACAGCATTGAAAGAAATAGGAAGTAGTGCTTTGCTGCTATTACTAGATTGAAATGTACTGATTCATCGCAAAGAATTAAATCTTAAAACGGCTGATAAATAGGTTCAAACACTGCAATAGAGAAGCTTTCTCATATGCCAGTACGGCGCATTAAAGTACACACAGCACAAGAGAAAAATTATAGTATTTCTCGCCTGTATCCTGTCTGAAGCGAATTATGCCTAATAAAAAAATTGTTCCACACCTGTTTGCCCACCCTAAAAAAAGAACCAACGTGATAGTTCCATTTCAATGGAATTTCTTGGAGTGGGTTACGGTGCTCAAACTGGCAGAAAATTGTAGCGTTACGTTGAAGATGGTGGTAAGCTACTCTCGTATCTACTAGCTCTAAAATAGCTGACAATGAATGCTAGCAAACAACCATTTGCAGGTCCAAAATCAATGTGCGGGAGATTTTATGACCGCAACAAACTTTTCGTCAGATCTGAGTTTGATGCTTATCCGAAAGACTACATATGTAGTTTTTCTGAGAAGGTACAGGCTGAGAGTGCTCACATAAATCCTGATTTCCATTCCCTTACAGCAGAGGATGCAACCAATTCAAGAGAGCTAAGCATTCTAGACAGCAAAGTATGTTGGTTACGTTAATTGCAAATATTAAATGCGCTAGATTAGAGCCTTTCGGGATCTTGGGTGCTGATACAACTCTGATTAGGTAGTACATACATAATCGTGCATAATTTTAGTACCAACTAGCAATTATTAATGTTTCTAGGGTTGGTACTAATACATATTCATATTTGCACGAACTACCAAGCATTCGATAAAGTAGATGCACTGCAACAGCCATCATTTAGGCGATAATGCCTCGATAATAGCAACTTTAACGCAGCGGTTATACGTTGAACGTTTGTTGTTTTGTGTTTAAAATATATTTACATTGTAATCGCTCTAATATCGTATCAGATTTTTAGGTGTTTTTATAGTTATATAAGCGCATCACCAACTAGCAGTATGTTTTGCACCAACGCAATTAACATACAAAGAGGCCGTCTAATTATAGTGTAAAAGGGCGTTAACCACACAGAACTTCGCACGTAATTGCGTATACGCAGCTCAAAAAGACATTGGTGCGAAATGCCTAAATGCATGGTGGATAAAACCAGATAAGCGCATACATACATCATCAAACAGGATGTCGATGATTTAACATCGTTACATCATGTAAAATGTAGAAAACTGCGCATATGTTTATCCTTTAAAGGCAGATAAAGCGCAATTAACACAAAAACACCTTGTACAACTACGATTTCAATTTTAGTCTTAATAACAACTCCGAGTTTATCCGCAACGTAAGGTATTAATTTTCCTGCTGCGGTAACTTGTGTGCTGCAGGGTAATGTTTAGGGCACTGTCGTTTTCTTATCTCTATTCGTTGAGATTTACGATTCGATTAAATCGGTTCCGATGCATGTGCAAGGTAGCATAAGGGGAGATCCCCCGATATATCTATCGAAAATAGCATGTCCTATCCCATTTCAAAAAAAAGGGAAAAAATAGAAACGTCTTCTTCCTCCATTTACCAGTTGGAAGACGTGTAACCTATGCACGCATATTTGTACCCATACGAGACATGGCACAATCGATAATTTTTTCGAGCGTATTGGACATCGCCTGCACACATGGTAGTAATGTAAATGTAATGATGGCATCTCCGATAATGGTAAATTAAAACATGGATCGGAAAAGTAATGATCACGATTTTCGAATTTATCTCGAAACCACGCTGCAAACTAGCGGCGTTTTAGAATTAAAGACCATCAGTGAAATATCCTGATGGATAATGATAGGTTTGTTACAGAATTTTTCACGTTTTGACAACCACTTTAACCTAACAACATTCAACACTAGAGGGGCCTTACTTAAAAATTCAATTATTTTTTCCAGGCGGTCGCGCATACGTTCGCGTATAATTCGGGGATTGGTCGCCAGGGTGCGATTCCAACGGAGTCGTCGAATTAATTCTCCGGTGTTTATTTATGTTAACCAAAGCGGACGGAACGCGTTAGACGCCATAACTTCACAAACAGAAGCGGTTAGAGTCGGCGAGCGTTTTAATTTTTCCGTCGGCTATTTCGGCAAAGCTGGCAGAAAATGCTAAAGCTTTTCGGAATGAATACGATGGAATTAATTAATTTTGAAGACCTTCATTAAATAAATTGACTTATCATACAAATTGAAATAGGTTATATTTGAATAAAACTCATATATTTAGTTTTAAAATGGATACGAAACAAACATAATTTGCGGTAAGAGAACTTGGCGCAAACATCTTTGAGAAGAAGATTAAAAATGCAATTTAAAAGCTTCCGAAACACTACATCTCCTCTGTTCCCGATTTTACCATACATTTAAATTTATCCCTGTATACACATAAAAGGTTACTTTACTTAACATAAATACATAAGTTAAAAACTTCTAAGCCATGTGCTTCTGATGTGGCTTCGGGGCGTAGAAGTCAGAAATCCCGTTTCCGGGTTTTAGAGAGGACTATAGCGTACTTCCTTTTAGGCCACGTACCGTGCCAGATTTCGTCCAGGATCCGTCCCGTGCATATATTTGCGAGAATTTGCGCTGCATTCCAAATGTGAAAGTATATTGGAGGAACGTAGAAATGTGCTTCGCACAGTTTCTATCCACTTTATCTTTTCAACTCCGTATTTACCACGTGAATATGTGTCGTATGCGGTATATTAATTTAAAGACTATGTGCTGCAAAAGTTATATTTAATACTAATTTTTAATTGGTAACGAAGTTGCGTTATTCGAATATTCTCCTTCGTTATTCTCGTCTGTTACGTCTTCTCTTCGGACAGTCGTTAATGCTGTAACCACGTAGTACATATGCAACGAGATAATATATTACCTGGAAAGCAAATAACATTCCTCTTTCAATACTAGCAATTTAAGCAATCCCGCATTCGTCGTAGGAATCTATTATTCAGATATGCGCGTTTGTTAGCGTAAGCAAACGTAAGCTTATTTATGTTGTACCGCCAATAATAAAACTGATATAATTTACCTTCTGGTTTGGATCAACGTAAGCTCCAATTTTTGCAAAGTGGTTGATACATATGTGTAGATGGTGGGTTTGTCATACATGCAACATATAACATTTTATTCAAAATGAAGTTTTGTCAATGGTCAAGAGTTTATTGACTTGTCCGAGGTCGTAGGAAATGTCACGATGCTCCAATTACGCGAGCAAGCAACAACTTCTTTAGTTAGTGACATGTTTATGTAATATATTTTGGTAACCCTGATTTGGTCTTTAACCTCATCAGCGAAGCTTGGCGTG
>ML219114.1:50041-66854 GCA_004785975.1 Popillia japonica | reverse complement strand
ATGCTGAATACGATGGCAGTGTCAAAATTGGCCTAAAAGGTTTTTTGTTTGGGGAATAAGATCAAAGACGTTAATAACTTGCGTTGGATCTTAGAAAATGTTATTAATTCCGTTAAAAGAAGAACATCTAACAAGCATCTAATTTAATTATGGTTTCCGTTTATTGTATGTAGAATTAATATTGTTATTCTTATGATTTTACACAATAGAATAGAGATTTCCTCCTCCTCGATAAGAAAACGGTTCTTTTCAGAACCAACTCAGTTATATTACAAGAAAGAGAATCATGATGAACAACCAAATACATAGATTGGTATAGTTTAATTCAATTGAGGAGCGGGTATCCATTTGACTTGTATGCGTTGAGAGGAATAGCGAAATATTTGTGACGTATCTAGCAAAGATCTAGCGAATAAATCTCACGTATGTATGTATAGTATATGTACATATATAAATATTCCACGACCGTTAGCTTAGCTGACGTTTCACATCAAAGAGAATCCTTGGAATCGATGTCGAACGACGCTTCGATGGTCTAATAGCAGGCGTAGGCGACGGACGTGTTGCTGTTGTGTTGTGTGTTGAAAGGTAAAACCGATAATCATAGGATCAAGCGCTATTACATACATACATATTATGTACACGCCCAAGAAGACAAGCATAACATATGCGGGCGTATCTGCTGGTATCAGCGCACTATTGTTAATGTATAATTAACGCGCCCTTTCGAAAGGGAATTCAAAGTAAACGCTTTCGTATCTACATACAAATCTAGATTTAATACAGGAGAAGGTCATGTCAAGAAGTCCCTGACGGTCATATTACGATCAAAAAAAAATTAATTCTAATTTATTTTTAACTGTAATAGAAGTACAATTACAGAAAACAAAGTAAATTACATTTATTTTTACCTTCACTATTACGCCCATTAGTCTTACGTAAACATGTCAATTACCCTTCAGTTTCGTACGTGTATGATATTTCATTGTTCATAAATGACAGAGTGATGGGTCATATTATTACCCGAATAACTCCTTCTTAATTCATGTTAATTATATTGAATTTAGTGAAGCTAGCACACATAGGTGTGTACTGTCGAGGGCAAATGTAATGAATCAGACTTCAAGTGACATGGCCTTCCGCAGGTAGTACTGGGCGGGTGTAATTATAATTAGAGACGGATACCTAGCAGGTAAACTTCAGGTAGAACGACTCGCAAGAAATGTAAAGCGATATATTACAATTTCATTTACAATAGTTGCATTTACTTTTTATATTAAGAAGTAATTCTGACTAGAATTCTTAACTAGATTTTGTAGACACAAGCTGTTTCTTTGGCAAAAGTAAATATTGTTTGCTATTATACATAGAGCGTTAGTAAAAAGTCCCGGAACGGTCGAATAACTTATGAATTAAAATTATGATTTCTAAAATTTGGTATGGGGGTATAGTTAATATAAATGCATTTTATGCAATACAGTTTATATTTTTTTCACTTCCGGTTTAATCGGCAATACGCCCAACTTTTTTTTTAACAGAACGCCCAGATTTTTTTAACACTTTTGAATGCAAAATAAAAAACTACGTTCAGGAAGTATTAAGATGTTTATTTTTATTCACAAGAAAACAGTTAAAAAATTAAAACAGTGTCCTAATACAGAAAAAAACAAGGTACCTTTGAAAAAAGTTGTTGTTTAGTGTTTGCATTCTTTTTGCCGTCACATTTGACAATTTTAAAAGCGTTTTAACTTTTGCATCGCTATAAATTTACTTATTTTATACATTGACACATTTGAAAATGGCAGTAAAACTTACTGAATCAGAACGAATTGAGATATTAATGATGGGTGGGTACCGTCATCGTCAACGTTCTTTTGAAGAGGTTCGTATTTTGTTTAATACTGTTTATCCGGATCGTCACATTAGTAAAAGTACGGTATGCCGAACAATTCAAAAGTTTGAAGTCTTTCGTCAGGTGAAGGATTTACCTAGAACGGGACGACCATTAACAGCAACAGATGAAGAAACTAGTTTGAATGTGTTACTTACAGTGGAAGAAAATCATCACGTGTCCACAACAGAATTAGGTCAAATTCATGAGATCTCTCAAAAATCTGCTCATAAGATTCTTAAATCAGCAAGAATGAAAGCCTATAAAATGTATCCCATCCATGAGTTAACTGAAGATGGCCCAGATCGTAGACTACATTTTTGCGAAACAATGACGGAATTGATCGAGCAGCAGCCTAAAGTTTTAGATCACATCATTTTTTCAGATGAGGCAACGTTTTGTCTAAACGACACTGTGAAGAGACATAATTGTCGCTACTGGTCAATTGAAAATCCGCATTGGATTGAAGAAGTCCATACACAGTGTCCTCAAAAGGTGAATGTCTGGGCTGGTCTTGTTGGAAACAACATCATAGGACCATTTTTTATAAGAGGAAATTTAACTGGCAACGTCTACTTAAATTTATTGCGAAATGAGGTTGTTCCACCACTTGCGGCCCTCTTTCCAAATGCAAACATAGGTGATCACCCTAATGCACATTTTTGGTTTCAACAAGATGGAGCTCCCCGCCATTTTGCCCATAATGTCCGCGATTATTTGAATGAAATTTTTCCGGAACGTTGGATCGGACGTAGAGGAGCAATCGAATGGCCAGCACGTTCGCCAGATCTCTCGCCATTAGATTTTTTCTTTTGGGGTCACTTGAAATGTCAAGTGTACAAAAATCGTCCCCATAATCTTGAACAATTGGAAGAGACAAAGTTCAAGAAGCCAATCGCATCACTCCAGAACAAATACAAAATTCAATAAGAAATTTTACTGACCGTTTACATTTTTGTCAAATTGTAAATGGCGAGCATTTTGAACAATTATTGTAATCGCAACCTGAATAGACAGGTATCTTGATTTTTCTGTATAAGGACACTTTTTTAATTTTTAACTGTTTTCTTGTGAATAAAAATAAACATCTTAATACTTCCTGAACGTATTTTTTACTAACGCTGTATAATGGTGGTAGAACATCTTTATAAATTATTTTACGTAATATTGGTTTTCATTGGAAAAAAGATGATCCTCGTAGAGCACTATTGGAAGAGTCGCATATTACTATTGGTCGAATAGATTTTCTGATGGGTTACGTCAAAAACAAAAATAAAAATGAAAAAAAGTATGGACATAAAGTACATACTTCGTTTACCCCCATATCATTGTACATTTAATGCGATTGAAAATGGCGGGGAATTACGAAGAAGCATTATAATAATAATATAGAAAAATATGGAGGAGGGGCTGAGACTATGGCAGGATGCATTGGAGCATGTAACACCAGAAATGTGGAGCAATTGTATCGACCATGTTGGAAATATTATAGAGGACTGGCGGAAAA
The DNA here is from genome assembly GCA_004785975.1 of Popillia japonica. NCBI lineage: Eukaryota > Metazoa > Arthropoda > Insecta > Coleoptera > Scarabaeidae > Popillia > Popillia japonica. The sequence continues at coordinate 63,456 of ML219114.1, read as the reverse complement.
GGGAGGTGGGATTGATAGGAATGAAATGGCAGAATTTATTATTAATTTGGATACAAGTGATAGTGAATCGAGCAGTTTATTTGATGATTCCGATAAATTTTAACCACAAGAGTAACTTTTCAATCCGGTCTCTAATAATGTAGTGTGTAATTTGTACGTATCATTAAATCGAAAAGCAAATGGTTTTCTTATTATGTTTACGTAATAGGTTTACACTATGAGTTTTGTATATTTGTCGTAGAATTAATACTGATTCCATTCTTGTTGTAAATAAATAGTTCAATATAGAAACAATTTTTTTTTAATAACATCTTTTTTTATACCATTTATAACTTGTATATCTCTTAAGTGAAATAAATTATCGTAGATTGGATTATCTTCACACAATATTGCAAGCTTATATCATACTCGTGCTTTCTTATTCAGTTCAATCATATGTAGTGAAACATTTAGGCCTAGTAATGAGATCTTTCTTTTATTTCCTGTACCATTCATATCGGAAGTAATATTAACTCTGTTCTATATATTTATATACATATACATATATAGTTAAGAATCACTTTAATAACTTGCAAATTTCATACACAACAGTAATACTTAATTTTTACGTGGTCATGATTTGCATCCATAAAAGTCAATACAAAACATAACCTTTTCTATCAATTAAAACATTAAGCGAATGCTAAGAAAATAAATAATATTAAGGTTTCTAATTTTATAATTTTTTTGTAATTATTATTTAAACAATATTTTGCACGATAAAATAATGACTAATCTATCATAAGCTTTTTTTCTTTTATTAATTTATTTAAGTTATTAATTTATTTAAGTTATACTTGAATTCAGTATCATCATATTCATTTCCAATATATTCACAATTCGATAGGTTTAAATTGTTTTAAATGCTCGTTACCCTATGGCCTGCGGCTATACGGCTGATTACAGTTGCCCAGTTATGTTTACATTAGTAACAATTCAGAACGGAAAGCCCACAATAGACGAGTTTTATTGCACTTTGATGCATTACATTTGCTCTCGATACTACACATAAATAAGAATATAAAAATGTCAAAATAACAGTTGTTAAATGTGTATTGTCTAAGAGCCAGCGTCCATGTTCCTTGAATCTTTTGATATGTCTGCTAACAATGGTATTTTCTGGAGTTGAAATCATATTAAATCGCCTTTTTCTCCTTCTTCACAGAAAGAAATAGTGTATTCTACACGGGCAAAAACATAAGATTTTAGCTCTCGATGTTTTGTCTACCTCCTCCGCTTCGCGGCGAGAGACAAACACAACCTTATGCAAAAAAACCATAATACTTGTTTCGCTTGTAAAATAAAATAAAATAAAAACTATTTATAACGGACATTTTCAATCTTTTTTTTCTTTTTAATAAACTTTTCAACTGACATAATATATTAAATATTACTGTATTCACCATAGTAGGTATACAGGGTTTTCCACGGTAGCCGTTCGTTAGAAGTTTCCGAGGTTAGAAGAAACCTAGAACACTAAAATTTTGGAATCCGGGGCTATTCAAGATTCTCTTTCATTTTAAAATATTTTCATGGTCTTACCACTTCCGGTTATACCGGAAGTCGCCATAAACTTTCTTATTTTAAATGGAACACTCTGTATATTATTTCATTTTTATATTCCTGAGAAAATTTTATGATGAGTTCTATCAGGTTTCCGTATACCTATTTTCAACTGCTATTTAGATATATTGATTTTTTTGAAAATGTTGAAAGATGTAGCGTTATTTGCAACACAGTATCTTTTGCCCATTTTCTACTGGTAATAAACACTTCTAGGGTAGATGGAAGCACAAGAATGACACATTCGAAATCCACATTGACAATTGATTTGTCACATACAGGGTGTCCAAAACTGCGTGACCAATTACAAAATCTTCAAAGTTGAAAAAGTTTTTTTTTCAAATGGAACACCCTGTATATTATTGGATGATCAGATGCAGAATTTAATTCTGCATCGATTCGCTACGACTTTCCCTACACCTATTTCCAACGGTTTTTTTGTTATTCCATATTTTTTACTAACGTCTAATAAAACTACAAATCGTATCCAGTAAGCATTGATTATTATAAGAGGAATTAGAACAAGTGACTTGACAGTTGCTGATTTAATGTCAAAGTAGTACAATTCTATTTTGCTAATTCTATGAAATACACATTAATAATGGAGAATATTGAAGAATATTCGATTTGTTGTGAATTGTCAATTTGTTTTATACGCACGGTGAATGTGAACGAATTGTCAGACGCACATGTAGATTATTTAACGAGCGATATCCAGACTTCCCAGCAATGACTCCTGGAAAATTTGCAAGAATTGATGCTCGGTTTTTAAAAACTGGGAGTGTAAGAGCAACTCGTATTCACCGGAAGCCAGTAATAGATAATGAAGCTAACGAGGTGAATGTTTTGGTTTATTTTCAAGCTTATCCACGGAGTTCAATTCCAGCAGCAGCGCTGGAATTGGGCATTTCAAGAACTTCAATTCATAGGATATTAAAAAAACACAAAATGCATCCTTTTCGTGAAATCACTGTACAAGGATTACGCCTTGGTGAGGCAAGACGCGTCGCCTTTTGCCAGTTCATGTGCACGAAAATGACAGAAGATCCAAGATTCCTTTATAAAATTATCTGGACTGACGAATCAAAATTCAGCAGGCAAGGAATTTAAATCATCAAAATATTCACTACTGGGCTCAAGATAATCCACGCTCTTAAGGGAGAATAATCACCAGGACCGGTTTAGCTTTAATGTTTTTTGTCTGGTTATGGACAATAGCGTAGCATATTAAGTCTACGATGAAAGTTTAACTGGGGCTAGATATCTAGAGATACTTAGAGTATTTGTTAGTGATTTTTTAAATACTCTACCTCCAGGAGAGAGAGCAGACAGTTGGTATCAACTAGATGGTGCTCCCGCGCACTCCACACTAGCTGTACATCAAGAATTGACGTTGATGTTCGAGGATCGGTGGATTGGTCCCCAGGGACCCTGGAACTGGCCACCCAGGTCTCCCGATTTGACGCCCTTGGACTTTTACCTGTGGGGTCGCATAAAAGAGCAAGTGTACTCTACACCTGTATTAACGAGAGAGGAACTATTGAACCGTGTTCAGGATGCGTTCACCAATATAACCCCAGACGAACTTCGGAGGTCGGTTTCGCGAGGAGTACATGGTAGAGTGATTCAGTGTTTGAACCGAAATGGTGGTCACATAGAACAATTATTGTAGTTATTTCGTTTAATTTATTTTATTTTTTCTTGTTATTATGTTCCTAATTCTTTTATGTTTTTCATTTGTTACTACGTTTCTTATGTTCCTGTTTTGTTTCCAATTTCTAATTAAAATGAGTTTCTACCGTTTCAATCATGTTCATTTTGTTTCGAAACACATACGATGTTTCAGTTTCTGTCAAAAATCACATTAAAACAGAAAATATTGACATAACAAGAAAACCGTTGGAAATAGGTATAGGGAAAGTCATAGCGAATCGATGCAGAATTAAACTCTGCATCTGATCATCCAATAATATACAGGGTGTTCCATTTGACAAAAATAACTTTTTCAACTTTGAAGATTTTGTAATTGGTCACGCAGTTTTGGACACCCTGTATGCGACAAATCAATTATCAATGTGGATTTCGAAAGTGTCATTCTTGTGCTTCCATCTACCCTAGAAGTGTTTATTACCAGTCGAAAATGGGCAATGGGATACTGTGTTGCAAATAACGTAACATCTTTCAAAATTTTCAAAAAAATCAAGATATCTAAGTAGTAGTTGAGAATAGGTATAGGGAAACCTGATAGAACTCATCATAAAATTTTCTCACGAATTTAAAAATGAAATAATATACAGGTGTTCCATTTAAAATAAGAAAGTTTATGGCGACTTCCGGTATAACCGGAAGTGGTAAGACCCTGAAAATATTTTAAAATGAAAGCGAATCATGAATAGCCCCGGATTCCAAAAATTCAGAGTTCTAGGTTTTTTCTAACCTCGGAAACTTCTAACGAACGGCCAACGTGGAAAACCCTGTATAGAATTATAAAAAGAATTAAAAGAAAAATTTGAATATTGTAAATAAATAATGATAAAGTGTCAAACTCACCCAAACAGGCCCAAGTCATACGAGTTTACAGTATCCCTGTCTTTATGAAAACGTTGTAGATCAGCTATGGCACCTAGCGGTAAAGTCTAGAACTAGAAAATAATGTCCAACAATTTTTCTAACCTAGTTTAACTATCAATTACTCTTTTCCCGCACGTTCCCAGCACAAATACTTTCGGTACAACTCGCACAATTTTGGAAACCAACAACACATTATAGTTTTTTATACATTTTTCTATGAAAACCGGCAAAATTTCAAAAAAACCTCGGCCGCGACACTTTTATTGCGTTTCTCCGAATTCCGTCTCGACCACAACGGCAACACTACAGCCGTTCTATGCGCCATGCGCTAGCGACTCGCTTCGGCCTTGACGTTCCGAGAAAAGTCGACTGATTCCGACCAAAACATTCCAATATTACGTTCGTATCAGCGGTTGGAGCTTCGGATACGTTCGTGTTTATTCGTAGGTTCAAGGTGTTTACATGTTTCTATTTATGTTTTTGATGTTGTTTTGATAAACTTTATTTAATATTATTAAAAATAATTACTCCTATTACTCCTATAATACAGAACAAATTTTCATTTTTTTTATTTTTCTTTATGAATTACCTACATATATACAAACGTATTTTGTTTTATATTCTTAATAATTATTATAAAAATAAATTTCTTTTATCACGTCTGATATTATAAACAAATGAAATTCCTATTGATTATACAATATTACCTAACCCTAACTAAGGATGTTCTATTCTGGGACGTATTTAGAAAGTCTTTCTTTTCGCATTTCGCTTATATTGGGATGAATAAATTCCACGAATATTATTGTGAGATTGTTATGAGCTAGTAATCAATCCATCGAATTATCTCTTATTGCAATTCAATCGAAGTAAACCGTTCATAAATCATAAAAGGACGTCAGTAAAATACCGAGAAAACGCTTAATTATTAACGAAGACGAATCGGTTCCGTTTTATTCCTCCTGTAATTATCTGAAAATGATTAGCAGTTCACTGTACCATAACATAAGTAGTACAATCGATGGGAATAATGCTGTGTAATATTGTTGAAGAAATCAGTTACTAACTGCCGCCTTTATCCTATATTATTATTTATATCATCGTAACAAAATACGTTTATAGGAAACGATACTGAAAGCAATAGATCATTTAGATTTACGATTTGTTGGCCCTGTCGGACTATTTCGTATCGAATTACTGCACCAGGAGGTTCTCCTATTACGACGAGAAAGTTAGAAAAGGTAAGTGTTTCGTTCGTTTTAACTATCTTACGTTGAAAATAAGAAAATTTAATCTTAAAAATTCAAAAACCTGGTCATTATGTCGTTTTTTTTAAACGTCAAAATTAGGGCACATTTTTGTTCTTGCTGCCTAGAATGTTAACTACCTACCTGAAGGTTGGAAAACATGAAAACAAAAAAGAAACAAAAAGAAAGTATAGAAAGCGAAACTTTTTAACAGAAAAACGCTATCCTGCTATACGTATGGACATATATTGCGTTTAATCACCATGTTGTCAAATTTGACATTTCATTTTGACGTTTTAATATCAAACTTGGTTATATTTGTGATTTAAGTGTTAAGTTTGACGCATATTGAACATTAAATTTATCTATGCTTTACATTTTTGGTATCTAAATCACAAATTCGCCCACATTAATCTCTTCAAATACGTAAATATCAAAACTGTCTATATTTGATATTTAAACGTATTATTTTTTCATATTTAGCTGTCAAATTTGGTTATATTTGTCATTTAAATGATGAATTTCAGGAATGTTTGACATTAAAATGTCAAAATTGGCCATATTTTGCAATGAAATAGAAATTTTCGTTGATATTAGGTAGATATCTAAACATTAAATTTCCCAATATTGAACATTTAACTGTCAAACTTGCTCATATTTGAGGTTGAAATGCCAATTTAGGTTATACTTGTCATTCGAATAATGAATTTAATGCATGTTTGACATTAAAATGTCAAAATTGGCCATATTTTGCAATGAAATATAAAATTTCGTTAATATTAGGTAGGTATCTAAACATTAAATTTGCCAATATTGAACATTTATCTATCAAACTTGCTCATATTTGAGGTTGAAATGCCAATTTCGGTTATACTTTTCATTTGGATATTGATTTTAATGCATGTTTGATATTAAAATGTCAAAATTGGCCATATTTTGCAATGAAATATAAAATTTTGTTAATATTAGGCATCTAAATATTAAATTTCCCAAGATTGAACATTTAACTGTCAAATTTACTCATATTTGAAGATTAAATGCCAATTTCAATTATACTTGTCATTTAGATAAATTTAATTGCATATTTGACAGCAAAATGTCAAAATTGTTTATATTTGGCATTTAAATATCAAATTTCTTTAATATTTTAATCAAATTTACTTATCTTGAAATCTGAAACATCTTAAATGACAGACTTGCTTATATTTGACATCTAATTGATAAACTTGGTTATAGTTGTCAGTTATATGAAAAAAGATACTGCCACTGTAATGTCAAAACTACATATCCTTATTTTGCATTGAAAGCTCAAATTTTGTTAATATTTCAATTAAATCTGCTAACCCTGAACATCTAAATGTCAATCTTACTCGTATCTGACGTTTAATTGTCAAACTTTTATTATATTTGTCATTTAAATAATGAATTTAATGCAAATTTGGCATTAAAACAGTCCACATTTTGCAATAAAATCTCAAATTTCGTTAATATTTTAATTCCATTTACTAATCTTGAACATATAAATGTCAAACTTGCTTAAATTTGACATTTAATTGTTATGTTTGTCATTTAAATTTAGTGCTTGTGTAACATTTTTATGTTAGAAATCCATCAGGTTCTCTATGTACATACATATATTTTGCCGTTTTGCGAAAAATTGGATAATCATCATCATGACGAGATTCAGAAACTTATAAAGAATAAAAAGTCGCTTTCAATATCAAATTTTGTTAAAATTTTGATCTAATTTACTCATCATAGAACATAGAAATGTCAAACCTGCTTTATATTTGACATTTAATTGTGAAACAAACTAGATTATAGTTGTGATTTATGTATAAGATGTTTAGGTGTGACATTATAATATCAAAACTATTACTATTTTACATTCAAATTTATAATTTCGTTAATATTTTAATCGAATGTACAAATCGTGGACATGTAATATCAAACTTGCTAGTATTTGACATTGAAATGTGAAACTTACTTATATTTGTCATTTAAATGATTAGTTAAATGCATATTTGACATTAAAATGCTAACATATCCATAATTTCCCATAAAATCGTTAATATCTTAATTAAATTTACTAACCTCAAATAACTAAATGTCAAATTTGACATTTAATTCTAAAACTTGCATAAATATCACATTTAACTGTCAAAGTTGCTTAAATTTGACATTTAATTGTCAAAGTTGAATATATTGGTCATTCAAATTTAATAGATCTTAAACATTTCGATATCAAACATGTCTTAAACTCTCTAAATTTTCCATTTTACTAAAAATTGAGAAATCAACCATCATGATTAAGATTCAGAAACTTACAGAGGTTGAATCCACAAATTCCTACAAAAATCTTGAAAATAATTTAGGAGAACGTTTCGAACCTGTTAGTCCTCGCCAGTACGCGATGTATGCCTGCTTTATAGATATTATAACTAGCTGTTAACAATCTTTGAATTTTTCACATTCTCTTATAAACCGTTCAATACGAATCTGAGATAATCTTAAACAGGCTTTGAATAAGCTAAAAGTGGCATTAATTTTGTCTGATACAGTAACCGCATACGTACGGATTTTACGAAAACCCTCTTGAGTTCTACCGCATGCACGACCACGATTTGTTCCATCTAAATGGAAATTACGACCTACATACATCCATGCACACACGGTCGGAGAAAGTTGCCGGCTTTCTCGACATGTCACGCGGAACGCTCGGTAAAGCTACTACCCCGCTACTTCGTTAATGCATTTGCATTTCCGTCTCCGTTGATATTACATATGAATGCGGATATCCATATGTGGCAATCGGCGGGACGATATAAGCAATTTCTCGCGATCGGGAAAGCTCTAGCGTAAAAGTTTCGAGTTGTGTAGTGCGGATATACCTGGAGTGAAAACGGAAAAGGGGCGACTTAAAGTTGGAGTGTTACAGGCGAGGAAGATTGGAAAAGTTAGAGTTACAAGAAGCGGCGGCACGCGGTCTATGTGTATTTTGCAACTGTTTAAGTGCCATACGAACGTGGAGTTGCAACACTCTTCCGTAAGTATAGAAAATAATATTTTTATGGCGCTACCGGAAGTAATACGAAACTTGCCTACCTACCCACCTACCTGCCAGGTACTCGCAATATACACAGCGGAAACGGACGAATTTAAAGTAGTTATAGACGGCGCACACTTCCGCAGAATTCTTCGGAGAAATTGAAAACATTCGGAGGAAAATTTCCCTGTAAAAATAATAGCAGATATAGAGAATTCGTTACGGGCAAATAAATTCTGCAATGTGCGCCAATGCGGAAGGGTGGATTCGAATCTGCACGTCGGCTCAGTGAACCCGGATATTCGTCAGTAAGGTGTGGAGGAGATTATTTAGGTTCTCTTGTTCAAGCTAGAGGGTGTTCCTTTTTGGTGGACTTATATAAGTAGTAATACTAGAATAAAGTAAGGTAACAAAACGATCACAACGTAAAAGCAAAGATACTACAGTGGATGCTTCGCCACCGCCTGTTTCGTAAGTGGTGGCTTCTTTAGGAGTAAAAGATGGATAAGAGAAGTCATAAGATCCAGACAACTCAACGTGTCAACCACGCTAATGGCGAAAGCCTTCTGGGAAAGAGAGCTGATGTAAAAAATATGACGTGTCTGTCAGAGGTTGCCTGTCGGCCTTTAAATCAATGCAAAGTCTGCACCTTGAACACAATTAATATTTAAAGGTCAAGCCATTGTCGCATATATTGTGTATGTACAAATAGACAAAAATTGGCCCGCTAAACCCTGAATAAATTCGCGGTTATACAACAAGTTCACATATCCCCAACTGTATGTATATATTTGTTCATTAGAATTTAAGTTTAGTTGTAAGAATCATAACTCATTAAATTTGTGAAGTGTTTATGTGATGGCGCCAAAACAAAACTACTAACGTACACAAAATTCATCGGTCGGCGCCACACATATAAAACATTAGAGAAAACAAAGTGTATCAAATGACTATACAATGACAATACCAGGGTTCGCGGTGAACTTCATATATAAATTAGAAAACGATTCGATTATTAGTGGTTTGATTGCCTGGGGAAGTGAACAAAGTTGGGGGGTCACGCTAAGTACAAAAGTAAGGTGCTAAAAAGTGTCTTCAACGGTTTAAGTTAGTGAACTAGTCCGGTTCTTGCTAAATCAAAAGAAAAGGGTTTATCAAAACACTCGACCAGTGCTGTCTTTTTGGATTATGCACATGCGTTTAACTCAGTATGGTATGACGGTAAGCAATTTGGTAACAATCCGGAATTAGTAGCCATTATTCAATTCTACTTCTCTGGTAGGACATTCCCAGTCTCTCCCTACAGGTCTGTGGGAGCTGGTGTCCTGCAAGGATCACTGTTGGGTGCTAATTTTTTCATTATATTTACTTTGGATATGTGTACAGCATTATGTACATACATATATACCATCTTCAGGAATGACGTATAACCATTGATGATCCAATCTTAGTCAAACAGAGGAAGTCAGTGTGATAACGGGTGCAATGGCAGGTTCGCCATGTGATAATGTGTGCAATGGCAGGGTGGCCATGTGATAAATCGGCAGATCCAATAAGGCAGTCAGAAAGTATGGTTAACAAAAGTATATTTAACACTTAAATTCTAACATCAAAGATAACTTCTTACAATATAATGGACTTCAGGTACTTAAGTGCAATATTAACTTAATGCTCAGTAATAATTTTAAAAAATACATTGATTGCAGACTAATAGAATATATTCATGGGTAATTACGGTCTTTTCCTTACTTGTAACAAACGGTTTCTTAACTTCCCGGTTTTCACTGCTGCTGCTGCTTGTTTAGTTTTGATAAACCCTTTTCTTTTGATTTAGCAAGAACAGGATTAGGTCACTAACTTGAACCGTTGAAAACACTTTTTTGCACCTTACTTTTGTGCTTAACGCGACCCCCCAACTTGTCGTTCACTTCCCCACATTCCCCAGGCAATCAACCCACTAATAATCCAATCGTTTTCCAATTTATATATGAAGTTCACCGCGAACCCTGGTAATGTCATTGTATAGTCATTTGATACACTTTGTTTTCTTTAATGTTTTAAATGTGTGGCGCCGACCGATGAATTTTGTGTACGTTAGTAGTTTTGTTTTGGCGCCGTCACATAAACACTTCACAATTTATGAGTTCTGATTCTTAAAACTAAACTTAAATTCTAATGGACAAATATATACATACAGTTGGGGATATGTGAACATTTTGTATAATCACGAATTTATTCAGGGTTTAGTGGGGTAATGGGATTCGTAAAACCGTGTATGTAATGAGGAACGATACAGATTTGTGAGTTGGGAGGTAGTTACTAGGTTTCCTTTAAACCCCGTGGATGAAGATATCTATCGATGACCCTTTGTATGTTTCTGGAGACATAACTATTCTGCAGAAGAAGTATTAGGATAGGAATCTTTAGTTTCAATCGCCATACTGGATTAGATATCAGTATAGTTCTAATATGAGATCAAATTATGAAAATGTGAATAAAATGTCTCAATCACGTATTGAATTTCTGATACAGTCCAAAGCTGCGGTTCCAAATGCCTCCATGAAGGTATTAGCTGCAACTGGGGAAAAAACTGAGAATTTGTTGGTAGTATTGTTCTTGGAAGGTAATCTACGTTGAAGTTAGGCATTTTTTCGTCCAATTCGGCTACATTGGAAGATACTGTGTATTTCTTACGAGATGTGCTCCATCACGGGATCTACACCTTGACGTACATAGCTCCTGAAGCTTAGCTTTCGCCGAGGCCGATAGGGCTTATGCCCATTAAGGATACAGGAACCTACCCAGACGATTATGTTGCTACTGGCGAGGTTGCCCATATTGGATGGGTTTCTGTTGAAATGCCAGACCAAGTTGGGTACACCACCACCTGACTAGGCTGTCTAGTCCTGGCTAACGCTTTACATAATGTCCCAGCATGATCTGTCCGTCATACTAGGCATCTAATTGCTGCTGCCAAGATCCTGTCCCCCCCCTCCCCCCCCAACCTTGGAGATGCCATGGGGCACCCCATCGTATTTATCTTCCCACCATACATGCGGAGTCCTGTAAGTGGTGAGTGGCTATTTCCTCCAAGTACTCGTAGGATTCATCATTGGCAAGGAAAAAAAATAATTAAAGATAGTCCATCCAAAGTCGGAATTGCTGATACAGACAAACCCTCTACTAGCACATAGATCTTTAAGGTACATAGTTTGAATTCTTTGGGTATTATACTATCTTGTGTTGTCCGAAGGAATTGTTGCATTTTAAACAGCTTTACATAGAAGACTGCTGGTAGTTCATCCCTGGATTGGGAGCAATTTGTTCCAGCCTCTGATAATTGGTTTGGGGGCAACGTGAAGTAGCCTATTCATTATGGATTCAATACTTAGAGGTTTAAAGTTTGTCTGTTCTCTTATTTTGGTTGAACTTGTTTGAATTTACTGTCAAATCAACCCGATACTAGACAGGTGTACTGAAGCCGATTTGCCGCATTTAAATTCTGGTTTAGAATTTTCCGTTACATTTCTTTTTTATATTTGACGAAGCCTCCGTCGCCGATTTAGCGGCTTCGTTTTAAAATCAGACTACAGAGGCCACCGCCGTCGGAATGGAAATAAATGCAAACTCCATGATTTTATTTGAATATTTCAACGAATCCGAATTCGTAAAAGGGTAACAAATACGTACCTAAATGCCCGGACCGGAGTGAACTGCCATTAATACTTAATGAAGCATTTAATCATTAATTAAGGACAAAGGCAGCCATTGCCACAAAGGCAAGCAAAAATGAATCCATTCATATTTTATCGTGTTGCCTCGGCGAATGTCGGAGGGTGAATTTGGAACGTTTCCTGCATTTATGCTGCTATTTATTTGATAAATTATTAACAAAAATCTAGTTGAGATAAGTATAGAATCGACGAAATAAAAATATCACCTCGGTTTACAACAATCTAACGCAAGCTTTCCTGCGGTGCGATCATAAAAACTCTATATAGCCCAGGGAGAACCCGATGTATATCTTTAAAGCTATAAGGGTAGGTGTAGTACTCTGCGGAAATAGCGGTGTTATTTTCGGATAGATTTAGCCTAATAATAACAGTAAACATGGGGCAGTGCTAAAGCCGAAAAGGGAGTTGTACGGTTTGCTGAGCTTTTTTCTATTTACCCGAGCTTAATGAGGATATATAAAAATAGCAAGTTGTTTCGGAGAGATAAGGACGTATATATATTTTTTTATTACAACCTTCTCTTATTTTCCTGATATTTTTTTTCCACTTGTAGGTCAATTAAAACACTATAATTGCATTAAAGATCAAATTTATTCCAGAACCTTTACACTTTATTAGGTTTTCATTACTACTTCTTTAGTAGAAAAAATTGACATTTAATTTAATAATAATAATAAATAATAATAATAATAATATTAATATCTTTGAAATGTAATTTTAAGATCATAAAAATAACCTAATAAAGTGTAAAGGTTCTGGAATAAATTTGATCTTTAATTCAATTATAGTGTTTTAATTGACCTATAAGTGGTAAAAAAATATCAGGAAGATAATAATAATTTCAAAGTTACAATACGATGTGTAGCTTCAACTTTTCCTAACGTAGCGTTTCCAATTCTTATATCACACACTCCAATTCACCTCAGTACAGGAGCTGCACACATGCTCAGTTATACAAACTGAACTTTACGTATACATACATGCATACACATTTGCCGGTTTCGGGGTTGGCCGCACTTCAGAAGCGCACTTCATGAATATTCAATAAGCGCCGTAAAGGCTCTCTATCCTCCTCCATCCCTTATATGTACAGTGGGTTGATTTAGAATCGACTCAAACTGCCATAAAACTCGATAAAAGTATGCTTCTAAGTATATTTCTAAGTATGAATGTAATTAAAAATTGTATGAGTAAGGATTTTTGTATAATTTGAGT
>ML219114.1:12094-50031 GCA_004785975.1 Popillia japonica | reverse complement strand
TTTTGAAATAAATAAATATGGTTAAATCGCTATCGCCTACATTTTCACTATACTTCTTTCTAAGTATTAATGTAATTTAAAATTGTATGAGTAAAGATTTTTGTATAACTTGAGTTTCATATGCAACTACACAATTATATTTAATGCAAGGGATCATTTATATCTTCTTAAATTGATAATTTTCTAATGCGATCTTTTGCGAGTTTTTGTGTGCTCCGTTAGGTCCATGTCGCTTGTCGGGCGAGTCGGTTCTAAATCAACCCAGTGTACACTGTAATAGGGTATTCGACGTACTACCTAGTACGTACTCTTACCGGTACAAGTTAGAATCGCCGTAGAACTTGGATACCTACGTATACATACATACATACGTAGGTAGTAGATAGTGGAAGTTAGTTATTAGTAGGCAAACGTTCCGGCATCGCCGCCGCAATGAAACAGGCGAAAAGGCAATACAATTGAGCGAACTGCTGGCAGTAGCGTCGTTCGGTTATCGCATAATTTAAAAGTTAATACTGCTATCGCTGGGGATACGGCTTGGCGACATTAAACGAAGTGTTTATTGTACGTTCATTGCGATCGATTTAATTTTACGTTTTCGCAAATTGTATTCAGGACAAGAAAATTGTTGTTTTCTTTTATATCATACATTTAACAATAAAAGAAAAGTAAATTATGCACTTATCTCGGTTAACATGTGCTCAAAATATATTCTAAGGAATTCCAGGCTCAAGGCACCAAGAATGATTCACAACCCAGATCAGGAGGTATATAAATATTAACAAAATATAAATCATAGGCACCAGTTGAAAATTTACAAATAACAATGTCTATTAATGGTACGGCACTAAATAGTTGAGTGTTCACTTGAGTAATTCGTAGATTCGGAGAAGTTGCAATCAGAACTCCGCCGCCCGCAGAAGGTTTCCCAAATCGACATCATCCCTCGACTGCGATGGATTGTGCGATTTATATATTGGCTTCGGAATATGTACAGGTTCGGTAATTCCACGTTACGAACATCGCGGCCTTGAAAAATCACAGAGTGCTCCATCTAAGCAAAGTTTAAAAATCGTGGAAGGGATATAATATACTAGCCAGCCGCGCTACAATACACTATTCACTATTCATCGCATCAACATTTTCTTAGATTTGCGTAATTTAATACCTATTTAAAGGTAACCCTGTATACAGTGTATGTGTAAAATGTATGTTTAGTGATCGTATCGGAGTAACTGGTATAACGTAGTAGGTGGACACGTCAGGGACTTGTTGATTTAGGACCGATGTCAGGGCTGAGATACAAGATCGTCGAGATTAATTCAACCGCAGTTTCGCCGACGGAAATATTTTCCATTGTGTTGAATAATCTATGGTGGGCGGGTAAGACTCCCCAAACTTAATACTTTATGAGTTGTACAACTTCGAAATGTGTTTACGCATACTTTCGCGATCTAGTTTAAATCCAATTTACATTGTTTGATATGGTCTAAAGGAAGCTATTCTGGGACTATCAAAGGAGTAAATTTATGCGGATTATTTTAGTTTCAAACGGTAATGTCGTAGGGATTATATTTTTACTCTAAAGGAAGGTGGAGGTGCTTGAATTCCCTTTTTATCAAGCTTTCGAATCAGTCAAATCTCTATTTTCCTCAGAGCTTTTCCACGCCTAAAAGCAATCAAATCTCACAATCTATGACATAGATTTTACTCTACGGTCTAATATCATTGATTGATCAACTGCCCACCTTGCCTACCACAGAGAAGCTGCAACAAGAAAGATATAATCTTAACTAATTTGAATTGTAATACTATCATTGAACGTGGCCAACAACCTTTGGTTCCTGAAGACACTTACCATCCTGCGCTAAGCTTTTTAATCTCGTTGACCTCTCAATCCTGGAATGATGTGGCAGGTCATTGCATAGAAGTCAGGCAAATCGAGGATTCCTTGGTGTATGAAACTTGATGGTCTTGAGATGGTTGAGCCCTAGGAAATAGTGGAAGCCTCCACTGGAAAATTTCTCCGATGTTTATCAACCCCGTTCTTTATCTGCGTGTTCAACAATGATAACAACGCCCACTATTAAATGTCTCATGTCAGACTTCACACCAGGTCATGACGGACTTCCTAACTTCTACAATATGGAAGATTGCTAAATTGATTTTAATTAAAAAGAAAGAGGTAAACCTCGCCCTTTGTGTATCCTAGACACTGCGGCAAAAGTTCTTAATAAGCTTATACGAGTAAGATTAAATGTTGTTATAGAAGAGGCAGGTGGATTCTAGCCAAGACAGTTTAGATTTCGTCCAGGAAGGTCTACTGCTAACGCTATCCAAGAAATTTCTGAGGCAGTAAACAGAGCTCAAAATTGTAATCATTTCTCTCGCCATATTTTTGTTCTGGTAACATTAGATAGCAAAAATATTTTCAAGTCAGATAAGTGGGTAGACATTCTTTTTGCTCTAGAACAGCTTGCAACGGTACTTCGGGATTGTCGGGATTTAGATAATTAAACGAAGATAATTAAATAATAGCAGCCTACTGAGAAAATTACGCGCTATCCTCTGACCTCTGTACCGCGTTGAACTCTAAGTTGCGATGGGGCTCGCTAAATGGCGTACTGCGATGAGTCGGTCATTATTATTATTATTATTATTAGGTGCACCATAGTCAATTGATATGTACAAAATGCGGAAATAATAAACAAGAGGTTTACAGAAATAAATACTGTAGGCAATAGTTAAATATTTACAAGAATAGTAATGCGACAAGTTTATATACAGAAAAATAAAATCACAATGGATGGTTACGCCAAGTACTGATCAAGCATCAAGGTAGCTTCCTTCGAACAGGTACATACAAATTAACCTATTAAAACATTAATTAAATCGACAGTCGTATACGGGATAACGGTGTGCTTGCGAGGATGAACAAATCTCGACACCTCACCGGAGGGAAATACAGAGGCCAACTTAATCGGCCCACTCTGCGAACGGTACGGTGGTGATTCTAAAGAGGCCAACTTATTCGGCCCACTCTACAGAATAGTCGGGGTTAGGGCTTGTATGGGGCCAACTGTTCGGCTCTCCCAACGGACATGATGTGCTGGCCAACTTTAATCGGCTCCTATTCTATTAGCAAAACGCGGTCTTTATATAACTTGGCCAGTACCTTTTTAAGGCATGACATCATAAGCAGTGTAATTTTAAAGTGACGTCTGGAGTGGCTCAAGCATCCATCTTAGGTCCAGACTTATGGAATATTCTATACGATGGATTATTAAGATTGGAATTACTGGACGATGTTATCTCCATTGGTTATACCGATGACATTGCCCTGCTTGTGACTGCGCCGGTTCTTGAATTAGCTCAGATTAAAATTAACCAGTCAATGAGGAGAATAAATAATTCAATGTTAGGCCATAGTTTGACAATTGCATTTCACAAATCAGAACTCTGTTATTCTCACTACAAAAATAGTAGACAGAATTATACCCATGAGAGTGGGTGATGTTGAAATTACCTCAACAAATCCTTAAGAGTGCCAAGTAAAAGAAAATTGCTTTTGATTGCTATACATACATTCTGTTATACGCATGGTTCTGAAATATGGGCTCATGCTTTAGATAAAGAAATGTACCGCAAGCGGCTGGCGCAAGTACGGAGGCAGGCTCCCCTCAGAGTGGCTTCACCATTCCGCACGGTATCAGAACCAGCAGTTCTGGTTGTGTCAGATGTCATTCCAATAGCGCTCATGGCTAAAGAAAGACAGCGTAAGTACAAGAAGAAACGGGAAGCTAGAGATATGGGAATCTTGGATGAAAAAGGAAACACTGTTATGGTGTGGCAAAGGTTTTGGGAAGCGGATTTAAGAGCCCGTTGTATTGCGAAGTTAATCCCTCAAATTCGGCCTTGGCTAGGGGAAGTCGACACAATTTTCTGAGTGGTCATGGGTATTTCAGAGATTAATTATAACGAATAAAAACATTGATACTGAAATTTGTTTGTATTGTCCTGGCGAAATAAACGCTGTCTATCACACATTCTTTGTTTGTAATCGTTGGTTAGAGAAAAGCGTTTAAGTAATGATTCCATTATACAAAAAATGATAGAGTCTGATCATGTATTGGATTTGGTGTCGTGCTTTGCTGGAAATGTTCTACAAACTAAGGAGGAGGATATGCATTGAATCGTGGTGGAAGAAAATTGTCAAGATCTTGCATCAGTAGAGTGGTAAACTTTAAGCTATAACGACAACAAACTGAAGAAATGTGATAAACGGTTCCAGTTTGTTGTTCAGCGGACTAGGGGGGGTGTTTTAGTTGGTAGGCCTCTACTAGAGAAGCGGGAGTCCCGCACAATGTGCGTAACAGCATTTCACCTCTATAAAAAAAAACCGACCACCTTTAACCTTAAACGACAAGTGGTTTAATTTTTATACTAAGAAATCAGGCAGACGACAAATTCTATCTGTTTTTGTCGTAATAAAGGTTAGCTACTCGGCTCGTTGATCTAATCACAGAATCTGATCACAGAATTGATAGATTAATACATATTAGCACATGACAGATATTGCCCTCTCTGCTCAGCTGATCGATTGGTCTCACATTATATAATATTAGAACCAGCACTGTATAATAATATTGTATAGACTTATCAAGATAATAATACTGTAGCTAGACTCCGCTCCCTTCAATATTCCCCCCTACCACTACAGCCTCCCGTTAGGTCGATATTGGACGAAAACTTTTTCCATCAAAATTAAAACGTGAAAGCGCGATATCAGTGACGAAGCATCGACGGTGTGGGAAGATGAGTTTTGTATTTTAATATTTTGCGAAATTCTATTTTATATTTAAGAGAAATTTATCATTACCAAATTAATTTTCTCCGTATTCGTTGTGTGTGCATTCTCCGATATTTTCGCGAAAAAGAAACTGGATACTTTTAGATTGAATATTTAGATTATAAAATTTGTTATGGTGTGATATTGTCTTCTTCCCTTGACGCGCTTGCGAAAATTAATTCTTTTTCTGGTAAAAACCTTATAGGAGGACAGTTCAGTTATTGCGTTTCAACGCTGTTACTTTTATACGAAGAAATTAGGCAGACGAAGAGCTGCTAGGGGAAATTGCTCTAAGTGGGTAGTACCCTGCCAACCGGAGGGAAATTTCCCATTTTTCGGTAATTTTCAATAGCAAAAGGGGAAAAAACTCAAAACGGGAATTTTTTAAAATCTGGTCCAAATCCCAAAATATGATACGTAGTCGTGGTTAACGTACTTAAATTTTAGATTTTAGGATATATGTATATGTGTGAGCTACCTAAATTGTCCTGCAAGCTATCGGTAGCTCGCAATCAATAGGTTGGCGACTTCTGTTGGAGTAGGCATTTCGGGGAATCACGTTTGAAGAATGGAATTCACTGACGTCGTATTTCGGGGAATTTTATTCCAAGCAAGGAATTATTTTATCTCTTCCGCTATTTAATATAATTCTATTAGTATTAAAGTTTAGAGTGTTTGGTGTCGCATCTTCTGCATTGCCATAATCTAATGTTTTCATTGAAATATAATGAGGGAAAACCTGACTGATAATAGTAGTGAGAGTAGTGCTAGTGAATCTACTGAGGACTGTACAGTAAAAGTAGTCAACAAGTAAAGAGAAATTAAAATATGCAAACCAAAAGAAAAAAAATTAACGTTAAGTGGTTAGATGATCCAAATTTTAAACAGTTTGAAGACAAATTAAAGTCAGCAGATGATATTTTAATAGAAATGCAATATAAGCAGTCAAACTTTTTCCTAGATATGCTTTGAATTTTTTGAATAACTTTAATGCTTTATTTCAGTCGTGGAAAATATTAATTCATAAGTTGTTTGATACATCAGAAAAATTGTTTAAACAAATGTGCAGGTGTTGAGAGGAGTTGTGCTCAGACTACTTCCGTGTGTCCATGAATTTACATTGTAAGTGTGGATAGAAGATGATGCAGATGAAGGCCTGCTACTAGTGTGGAAGGTAGCCGATTGCCCATAATTTGTGTTGGATGCTGTCACTGAAAGCGGTCCATCTACAATGTCATCAATGAGATTCATTACTTGTCTTTTAAATCGTCTGGTTTGTTGAGGGTTCATCTGGCTTACTTCTGGCAATAAACTCAATAAGAACATTTTATTTGGGTCCCCATTTTCAATTCTATTCTTACGACTTTTACAGAACTCGACAAATGTTCTGTCAGAATCGAGTACATCTAACTTTCGTCTTTTAGCCTTCTTTTTGGCTTTTTTTTTGAATGGTGTTTCCTCTTCTAACCACTAGCTCTGTTGGTTCAGTCACATCAAGTTCAGTGTCTTAGGTGCAATCTCATTTTGCACCTCAAGATTTTCGGATTTGAACTCATTTTCACATTCAACATTTTCCGTGCCTCTTGCTACTGGTGATGGTAAATTTCCTTGTGTATCGGAGTCCGGGGTATTCGCCTTTACAAATGAGAATAAGAATTGCATGCTGTCGTTTAAATAGTATGGCTGATCTTACATTTTTCCATTTTTATTCACAGGTGTTCACTGCAACACAAAAGATATATGTAAGTGTATGGTTTCTTGTTTTTTAGAGATATCTTGCCGCGGGATGTACCTTTAGTTCTCTTGCGTTTTATTTTGCTCGAGGACATAACACTATTGTAAAAGTTGTCTTTGAAACAACAGAAAGGTTTACATGAGCAATATATGCCAATTCCCAATCGAAATCAGTGGAAAATAATAGCAGACAGATATGAAGATTTGTGGAACTTTCCAAACTGCCTATGATCGATGATGGAAAACATATACGAATACAAGAAAAACCTAGAACTGGTTCTGAAAATTTTAATCACTCGCTTGTTTTAATGGCTTGCAGTGATGCTGACGGGAATTTCATTATAATCGAAACTGGGTATTCTGGAAGAAATAGTGATGGTGGCATTTTCAAAGCGTCACGAATGGATCAGTGGCTACAACAATGATTATTATTAGATTTGCCAGAACCCAGGCCCCCGCCTCGTGATGAAACTGGTCAAAACTTTCCGCATTACTTTGTGGCTGACGAAGCATTCCCGCTTCAGAAATATCTTATGCCACCATATCCGAAAGGAAGACTGAATAGCAGGAATCGAATATTTAATTACCGATTAAGTAGAGGTCGTAAATCTGTTGAATTCTCTTTTGGCATGACGAATTTCAGGTGTTATTGACTGCGATTCGTGGCAAAATAGTATAATCTGTTAATCATATTATTCGAGCAGTTTGTATCCTCCATAACTATTGTGATAGTATCACATTGCCACAAGCACAGACACCAAACTCACATTCAAAATCTCTAATAAAAGGATACAATATCAGTTATGATGACATTCACCGTTTCACAAAGGTGATTTATAAATAAAAAGTTGCACCAAATTTTTAAATTTTCCTTTTTTTAAAAAATAATAAACTTGCCTTGGCATAACGTTTACGCCTGTAATTAAAGTTCCTGTTAGTAAAGGCCGGAGATAAGGAAAATCACTCGACAAGTGTCAAAATGTCGATTTCAAACTCTGATTACGATCTAGAAATGAAATAATCAATAACATAATTCAGCAAAAAGAGTCACTATTGTAATATTCTAATTCATGACATACATTATTATAAAGAGATTGTTAAAAGAAATAAGGGTTCACAAAATTTCACTTTGACGTAAGCCATAAAACTCACAAAACGTAATTTCTTGAAAAACACCGGATGACAGATGTATTAGGTATGAAAAGAAAGGTAATAACATCAGTAAGATCGTCCCAACATCAATTTCCAACGAAAAGGCCAATTTTCACAAAACTTTCCCATTGCATCTTCCAACATCCGAAACAAGACGAGGCAATTCCAATTGACAAAAATTCTCCAGTAGACGTTTTGGAATATGGACAACACGAATATCACCATCATTTGAAGATCCAAAAAGAGAATAAAAAGTTAATTTTGGGAATTTGAAGTTGCAAAACGTTTCACATTTGTTTTTTTTTCTCGACGCCACTCATCAGCCAATTAGAACACCGGATTTGCAAAAAAACGTGAAGAATGCATCAACAAATTCGCATCATTCCTCGTACGAGCCTTCAAAGGAGACACCACGTTCGAGTTTGCTCCTAAAACACATATAAATTAATAAACAAGCGAAGATACCAGTGACAGTTGAGGTTAACATAACCTGAAAAGAAGTTTTAAGTAACAAAACAAACAACACAGTGATTTACCTTCGAGAATCAACAAAACAAGCCCGATTATACCATAATTGAGAGAAAAATCCATTCAAGAGAGAGAACAGCTGAGTTAACCAGCCAACCAAATCACACCTGACATTCGAGACTCTACCTGACGGACCGGACATACCCGGGAAACGAGAACGACGCCATCTATCCACATCGAGGGGAATCGTCAGGGGAATTTTAGTGAAAATTTAAATAACAAAAGGTCAGCTATTTAAGAGAAAATACTTATTTGTGAGCTGAATTAAGTTATTGAGAATGACTGGCTACAATAATTTCTTTCGCATTCATCTTAAAAATTTTTAAAATAACAATTAACTCATAATTATAGCCCGTTAAAGCGCCATCCAGATATTTGTTATCAAAGCAACCTCACTTCATACGAATACGAACCATTATTTCTTAAGAATTTTATGTAATCCACGTTAAATTTAGTTTTTTTTTAAACTGAATGAACTTAACTGTTTTTATTACTTTCATTCAATCTTTCGTTGTGCATCGGAATCTATTATTGATACAAAGGTACCGATTTATTTACCAATTTGCATATGTGTGTAGAGATTTAAGTAAAGTATTTGGTTTTTATCTAAAACACGGATTTTATTGAGTATATGCTAGTAATTCGAGGCGTAAACGAACCTTCCCACCTGAGATATATATTCTTAAGCCTAAACGAAAACAACCAACAAGAGTCTCATGCCAAATAACGAAATTAATCGAACGTAAGTAACTATTTTAATATGTTGACAATTTTAATTTCTTGTTTCTTTTTAATGTACGTAATACGACTACATCTAACGACTCCAACATGGTAAATTCCAGAAATAATCCAATTTAACTCCATATCTCGCAAAGGAGACCCTACACATTCCTCAAGGCAATATTTTCATTACAGTCATTTTCATCCAAATAAAGGACCCCAATTAAGAACGAAGCTTAATTTTAATTCTGTTACCGCTCTCTTTTTTTCTGTCGTTACTTTTTTTCCATTGCTGCCTTCAAGCTTCCCAAGCCTGAGTATAAAGTGAAAAGCGCGAACAGCTTAACCGCCCCGCGTTCAACTTTCCTACACCAACCTTATGTTTATCAATTTACATTCATCTCACAAAAAGTATTTTACATTCGGCTTGGGAAATATTTTCCTGGTACTACTTAAAAGTGGAGGACACCACGACGGTGGGAGTTGGAAAGAGACGGTACGATAGGCGAACGTAGTCCTTTTATATAATACAGCCTCCTCCAATTCCTAAAACTGAGAGTGCATGAATATTTTACGGTACTTATTAAGCAAATTGGAATTTTTATTGCGACCCTACTTAGAATACCAATTCATTTTGGTCGGTTTAATATTTTATGCTCCCTACCTCACTCGCCCTTCACCTAAATTCAATAGATACAAAAATTTCAAACGATTCTATTTTTTTTAATTCGAACACACGGACGATCCTAAAAAAAGAACACCCAGAACAACATTGATCGTTGGATTCTGTATAATTTAATGCGCTCGCTATATGGCGGATAGCCGAAAGGATTCGTCCATCAAGAGAGGTGGGGAAGGGTGGAGTTGGTCATTTCTGTTGCGTCTGAATGGTATTCGCACATGATCTGCGCGGTACTTAGCGGGATATCCGTTTTGTTCAGTCATTCTTGCGTATGCTTCCTTTTGTATGGGACCCTATTTGGGGATTTCCGAAACCTATTGTGAGAATATCTTTCTTTTATTCTTTCTGTGCGGGGAAATATGCGACAGTCAAAGCGGATTTTACGGAATAAAAAAGGGGATGGGAATTTTATTTTAATCAAAGATACTGTACGAACAATCGAATCGTGCGTCATTTTACTCCCCAGCATACGTTATGTTGGTTCTAGGATAGGTAAGTGTCACAATTGTCGCCTCTAGCGTGGATGTGTGGGAGCAACAACAGCTAATTTGCTTTCTACTAGAGATGCCAAACCTATTCGTCAACCCTTTAGAAGATTGCCATTGGCTAAGCGCACTGAAGCAGAGCAAATCATACAGGAAATGGAGAGGGATGGCGTAATTGAATCATCGAATAGTCCAATCAACCAGGTACTACAAGGCGTACTAACTAAGAAGGACAGTTATTCACTGCCTCAAATTAATGACACCTTGTATAGGTACCTTAGGTGGGTGTAAAGCATTTTCGACTCTTGATCTGAAGAGTGGTTATTGGCAAGTTGACATGGAAGCAAAATATAAGAAGAAGATCGTATTTACGATTAGGATAACTTTGTGGCAATTCAACGTAACGCCATTTGAATTGGGAAAAGCCCATGGAAAACGTATTTGAAAGACTATCGTGGAAACCTTGCTTGGTATACCTCAAGAAAGTATTGGGAGATACCTTTGAAGACCATTTGAAGAATTTGAAGCAATTATTCCAACAATGACAAAGTGCAAGCTTGAAGCTGAAGCCTGGAAAAGTGCAACCTGTTCCAGAAACAAGTACATTAACCTCAGACACGTAGTACTTCCCAGAAGATGGGATATCAGTTGAGGAGGATTATCTAACATTGCCAAATCTCTCGAGAAACTAACCGAATAGGCCAGAGTCTTCACTTTAATTGCTGAGCTTTGTGCCCACCTTGAGCTATCCACAATCTCGAGGGAAATTTATATTGAATACTGATGCCAGCAACGTCCATCCCGCAGGTGTGCTTTCCCAATTTCAAGATAGCCACGAAAAAGTGCTCAGTTACTTCAGTAAAGTGTTATCAAAGCCAGAACCAATTTTTCCGATGGATAGAACGGTTGGAAGAGCATGATTCTAACCTAGAACATAGAACCAATCCTCACAACGCTGATCTAGCAGATGCAGGAGAGAAAACCCGTTGAAGTATGCATTTGTTTTACTGATGTAATTACAGCTAAGAGCCAAGAGTTTGACATAGTTTAAACCACTAACTGGAATGGAAGAGACACGGAGTCCGGCAGAACTGGGAAACCATAACTTTATATGCACAAGAGTTGCAGTCGTATTAGACTCAATAAGACTCGTTGGTGATGGAAGATGGTCTCTTGACGGGTGTGTTAGAAACGAAACTGAGAGGGTTCCTGTAGTATTAGAACTTCTTCATGATGGAAGGGCGGGGGGACAATCGAAGGTGAGAATCTAAGACTATATATGAACACAGAGAAGACAAAGACAATGCTACAATCAAGAACAAAAACGCATAATAGAGGCTTTGAAATGGATGATGATATTGAATCCGTGGAGAGGTTAAAAAATCTTGAACCTCTCATGATCCATTCATAGAAAATCTCAAATCTGAAGACCTAAGATAAGTTATAAGACTGATAGTGTGCTATGTATGTGAAAGACGGTTCCAAAAATAAGGTTCAAGCCTCTGAAAGAAAGCTGCTTCGAAAAATCTATGGACTAATCAACGATAATCGAACATGGAGGATTAGATACAACCATGAACTTTATCAAATAAACAGAGAAACACCCATTTCACAGTACATTAAGGTTGTGAGGCTCAGATGGGTAGGCCACGTGGTGAGAATGCCCCACACTAGACTCACCAAGAGGGCACTCAACAGTAAAATGCATGGTAGAAGATCAAGACCGAGTAGACCACTACAGCGATGGGAGGATGAAGTAGCAGGTCGGCGCCAGACTATGGAGAAGAGAGGGTATGGACGGCCAAAAATTGGAGACGGAGACTGATGGAGACCAGGATTCACTTTGGACTGTAGTGAGTAGAGGGTTTCAGCCGATTCTCGAACCTCCTCATTAACCTTGACCTTGCATGAGGTCAAACCTTGACCAATGCTCATGCAAGGTCAGGGTTAATGAAGAGGTTTGAGAATCGGGTGTAACCTGACCTGGTCCTTAACCTTGATGTGTTTCAGTCGATTCTCGAACCTCCTCATTAACCTTGACCTTGTGTGTTTGAGTCGATTCCAGAACCTCCTCATTAACCTTGACCTTGCATGAGCATTGAGAATCGACTGAAACCCCCCTACTGTAGTGCCATCGGAAAGAGGGATAAGAACCACATTAAAGATTGGTGCACTCAATAGATTGTCCCAGAAAACGAAGTCTTCGATATGGCAACATAACGCCGGCAGTTCTTGTGAAAGGATTGCAGTGGATATTGCTGAACGAGTGTCTAAAGAATAAAATCATTAACACATCATTCTAATCTAAACCTAACCATTTCCCGGAATTAATTCCGTAAAATTCCAAATCCTAATGAATAAACTACACCACGTCTACATTTCATTACAGATAATTGTTCCACCTACTCGAGTGTCAGAGAAAATCTTGCGGTAGAATCAACCGCGCGCGTGTAACACTTACAACCTCCACCGTCTACCCCCTCTCCCAGCCCGAATCGAATCTAATGCAGAGTATAGATAGAACTCACCGGGAGAAGGATGGGGATGAAAATAGGAAAATTCGTCGAGATTCAACGTATTAGGTTTACGAGCTGTAGCGGTCCAAACTTAATTATGAAAACGGAACGTCGGTAGGCTGAACGCTACCGACAAACACTACAAACATACATACAAGTAAGAAGGAAACTATGCTACTAGGGCTTCGTACGAGTTATACATATTACACTTGTTCCCAGTTCACCATAACTTAGCGCTTCTCTCTCTGCATCTACCTGACTCTAATTTAATTATTTAACGGCTGGCGGAATCTCTACACGAAAACTTCCTACAGCTAATTCTACTGCTAGTGTATACTCATCTACCTTAAAGTCTTACTTAGGTTGGCGTCGGGATATGATCGTGTGGACTGAAAAATAACGAGCGCTCAAAGGGAAATTGTTGCTCTTAGGAATGCTGTTTTACTGAAATTGTCTGAAGAGGAAATAGTTTTGTCAATTCAGAATTTAAAAAGTAATTTGTTAACGGGTTGGCAGTTTGAATAATAGGCAACCGAGTATACATTCATGTTTTGACAGGGAGGGGTTGCAAGATTATAATAAAAACAGTGTTGCCAATCCTACTACAGATCTACTTTTTAAGTTCTAGGAAAAGTATGTCTGTGACAAAAAAAGCCAACTGACATGGTCTTCAGAAGGAAATCTATCATCTAGCTTCAATCCCGTTTGTCTGCCAGATCCAGTCCATAGGCGGCGGTCTTAATAGGAGCTTTATGCTAGCTCAGTCCACCCTCACCCTCCACTCATGAGAACATCCAACTGAAAAGTTGACATCAAGATTGTTGATGCATATGACGAAGAGGGCAGGCCCCAGCATGGTACCCTGTGGAACCCCACGCTATACATCCACCATGTTCGATTTTGCTACATTCAGCTCCACATATTGCTACCTTAAGATTTTTTAAATATTTCAAGTAAAAAGCGTTTTGTCTGATTTAAAAATTAAGTTAAGGGTAACATCCCTCACTAGTGTATAACTGGTTGCCGACCATGACGATAATGCGTTGACTTTTTAAAGTTGGACGAGATGTATAGGTATGCGTAACAGGAAAAAAAAGAACACTGTATATAGGTACATCAACGAGGACGTTACGCTTCCTTTGTGAAACAGGATCTAATCGAATGAAGCGTTCGCTTCGAATTACGAAATGTGTCAGCCAGTCAGTTCGATTCGCCTTTTCCCCGGCGACACCATCATTGTTATTTGGCGATGGCACGGGAGTCATGGATTCCGGGTCCGGCTTAATAAGCAGTCGACACGTGACCGAGCAATTTTCCTTATCTCCAGTCCGGAAATAGCGCCAAATTTCATTTTCTCCCCTCATACATACGCAGACCCTCTGTGCGTAGTAAGTGGCATTGTCAGGGACGTTGTGTAGTCCTCATATAATGCGTTCTTCGATGGAATGTGATAGTAAATGTTGCCCTGTGATTATTATATAGTAAATATTATTTTATTATTAGTAATTATATAGTAAATATTTTGTGATAAATGTGGAATTGTAGGCTCTCCATGTCACAACGCAGGGTACAAGAAGTCAGCTAAGATGTTCGGTCAACAAAAGTATATTCAACACTCACATATGTGTGCATACTAGTGTCATATAGAGTTTCTTACAGTACAGCATACCCTCTATCTGAACTATCTTGTCATCTGCCTTCAATGAGAGGTAGCCTTTAACAGGAATTACAGCAGATTTATATTAATCCAAACTACGAGTTACCAGAGCAGAATTTGATTCTGCGTGTGTTGAACCAAGACATGCAGGATTTAGGTCACCATTTTGATTAAAAAAAAAACATTTTCATAAAATGAAATAATAAATTATGGTCAATAGCTTTGTGGGACATTAACTACTGCAGAATCAACAAAGGATGCCTAAGTGAGTCCCCGAAGTCTCAAGGTTGGAGTATTTTAGGGTCTTCCGGCAGCATATCCCAAAATCGGCCTACCTATTTTCGTTCGCTCGAAGGTGTACTAGTTTCAGTTTTTCGCAATTTTCAGATACAAGGAGGAAAATATTATAGTTGACGAAAGGAACACTTTGAGCATTAGGGAAGTCTCTTTTACCACAAAAACAAGGGCCACGTTTGCGTCTGGTACCAGAGGAATGTGCATTAAACGCAATCCTGCTATGCTAGAATGTGTGGTCTCTTTTAGAGGATTCACCTCTGAGGGTGGCCACCAGTCAAAAACCAAATTCCAGCCTTTCAATCATTTCTATTAGTGCGTTAATTTTGGATCGTAATGTGACTTGTTGGCAAGAACAATCAAATATCGTGGTCTCAAGCAATACTCCTAACTGATGATGCAAAAACAGTGGAAAATCCAGGGAAGTAAGTACCATAAGACCAATTTTCCATTACTTGGACACTGTACATAATATATAGCGATAGAAAATTTAAGCAATCGGCTTTGTCCAAAATAATCTACCATCTAAATTCTTAGATCTCAGTCGAAATTTTTTTTTCAAAACTTCAATGTATACATCTTGGTCCTGTACTGACATCAGTCCATTCTGTGTTCAACAGTGTTCCAAGTTGTTTTAATCGTTCTGAACACTATTATTCGAACGCCTAACCCTGTCGCCTTCGATTGTAAGTAATTTGGAGAAGAATTGAGGATAATCAAACGCTTCATTTCTGCCTCCCACACCCTCTAGCAAAAATCTTTCCTGTAGAAGCAAGTTCTCATTCATTTTATTGTCCAAAGATTTAGACTTCTACCATAGTTTCCGTTATTTTTAGTTTTGAAATTAAGCAAACAGATAAGTGGAACACCATCACGACTTTTTGAAAATTTTAGTCTCCTTGATCAGGTTTAGGAGTTTATTTGGTGAATCTTTCTCCAACGGTGATTCCAATGCGGTTTTCATAGCAAACCTTCATTGGCTTAGTGCTGTACATTCGAATAGAATGTGGGAAGCTGTTTCTTTCTTTTCATTGCAGAGTCTACATAAGGGTTCATCATTGTAGATCCCCATCTTATGCAAGTGACATCTTAGACAGCCGTGTCCTGTTAGTAGACATGTTACTGCACTCAACTGAATCCTGTTTAGTGCAAGTAGGTCAGCAGTAGCAATAATAATAATAATAATTATTATTATTATTGTTATTATTATTATTATTGTTATTATTATTATTATTGTTATTATTATTATTATTATTATTATTATTATTATTATTATTATTATTATCTATTGGTCCAATAAAGATGTTACCTACACGAACACAGGCATGAAGGTCGGAAAGATATGAGAACTCGGGCTAGGGATATCTCCCTCTGCACTTGGCAAAATAGATGGGACAATGAGCATGTGAAAGCTCAGTGAACAAAAAGGCTAATAACAGACATTAAGAGAGAGGAGAGATACTTACGCCACTATAATCCCAAAAATGTTGGAAACGCCAGCAAACTGGAAAATCATTCACAACTACCATCATGAGGGTAAAAGAGGAGGAAGAGAGAGTGAGACAGAAAGCTGCCGCTCAGATAGGAAGATAGAGACAGAACGACAGATGCACCCGATGTATGTTTTGCTGACGGTTCCGGGTGTATCGGTGGAGTCGTAGTTTTTGAAATGCAGGAGGTTTTAGTGGGTAAACAGTACATTGCATAGTACTGGACTCCCACACACCGTCCATAAAGGATTTCCTCCTGGGCAAAAAAAAAAAAAATAATAATAATAATAAACTTATTTGATTGACATGCCAAGAATGACATGTGAAGTTTTAAAGTTGTAAAGACAGAATGACAGAAGCTGAAAAACGCAAAATTAAGTTAATAAAAATGGAAACGAGAAGTAAAAGAATAATTAGAGATTGTGATGGCGATAGGGCTGTACCACATCGGATCCATCTTGAGGCTCAACCCCTCGCGGAAGATGACGAGACTGATGACGTTGATCTGCGAGATATGAATACCATCGAAGGGGAAAAGGAGAATGAAAGGACGAACACTCTAGAAACTCCAAACGCTGAAAATGCTGCTGATCCTGACCAGGACCAGCCCATTGATGCCAAAAATAGAAGGGACGGCTAATTACGCAAATGGAAACTAGCAACCTCCCTTTTGGAAAACCGTTATGCAATACTATGGTAGCAGAATACCCAATATTAAGACAAAACGCACTTGAACGAATATGTGAAACAACGACACACACAATATAGTGGGATCGCACAATGCAGACAGACGACCAAGTTAACCACATCAATGTACATGTAATGGAATGTATTGTATTACTTACCGTAATTTGGTCGTATACAAATACAGTGTAAATACCTCTAGAGAGAATAAATGAGATAATAATAATAATAATAATAATAATAATAATAATAATAATAATAATAATAATATAATAAATAATAAATCAGAATAAACAGTCCTTATACAAAAATCCCTATAATTACTATTATAAATATCAAGATCATAATTAAAATGATTGTCATGTGGTCCCCGAGGTGGCGGTGCCCTGTGAGAAAACCCACAAGTACACATAGTTTGTTCCTACTCAGTTCTAGCAAAGTCCTTGTTCTTTGCTTATTGAAGTTTCCAATGAATACCTTAGATTGTCTCTTATCCTTGAGTTCTCCTTCATAGGTGCTCAAATTATCTAAATTAGCTTTCTCGTTGCCACTGATTCCAGATTGAGCTTCCAATAGCATTGTTCTCTCCCTGGAAGACACAAGCTGCCATTCGTTCTGAATCAGAATAGTTGGTTTTTCTATAAAAGTATTTTTTTTTCTAAATGTATCTGCAAGATTGTAGCTTAAGCCCCTAATTTTAATCCAGGGATATCACCGATATTAACTATGACTTTATCAGAGCAGTCTTTCATGCCAAACCAAAGAAAAAGACGTTTCTGTTGTTTGAAGTATGTACATAGAATGACTTTGAAAAACATGCACATGTTTGATATCACCCAATGTTATTGCACACATATTGACATATTTGATGTTAGTGTTTAGAATCATCCAACTAATGTCGGCTTTTGGAAATAACCACGTCTTGGCAGTCTATTTTCTATTACTTCGAAACTCATTTACATAGAATTTGCACAGGACCCCACTAATTTTATCGACTGAAACAACTCTAAATCCCTTAGCTGCTAGCCAGTCTTGACTTCCTTGCCTGCCTGCATACACCTTAAATGTGTTCATAAAGATCCAATCTAAACAGTTTGAAGAATGTAGTGATAAACTAACCAGAAAAATCCCATTATGTCAAGATCAATCGTTTTGACGGCTATTCCATCATCCGCTTCCTGTGTCTTTGTCCAGGCACATGGTTCCAGTTTGATTGGTGTAGTTTCACAGCCCACTCATTGATTACACCACGTACTGCACTCTTTGTAATGCCTAGAGAATATCATTTGGGAACCTTGCTTCGCTAACTGGTTTGCAGTTTCATTGCCTGCTATACCCCGGTGCACTGACATCCACACCAAGTTAACCTTGTTGTGTTTAATCAGAATAGTTAGGTTTTGCAGACACTCCCATACTAGCTTGGAGGTTGTATGATATGATGGCAGAGCCCTTAAGGCTGTCTGACTGTCAGACTGTCAGAGAGAACGCAAATCGTTACCCCTCACGGTTGGCGACGCAAACTCTCGAATGCACAGGTTTGTATACTTAGCATATATTTCTGTTTGGAACACCGTGGTGTATCTCCCAAATGGTTCAAACACTTTATAACCATCGATTGCCTCGTAGGCACCAATGTCAGAGTTAGTCCCTGCTTTTGACCCATCTGTATACCAGTTTTGGGTTCTCAGTTTTCTTCCTTCACTATTTCTCCACTCGTCCCATTTCGAAAAGACTTTGTAGGGTTTTTCGTAGGAGATTCTGGTGGTTGCTATGTCGCTGCCCATGTCAAAGATTGGGTTTTATATGGCGGGTAGAAATATCAAGGGGAGGTATGTTTAGCATGATCTCCATAGCAGTTGGGGTGCTCGTACTAGCTCCAGTTACACAAAGGCGTGCCAGACGCTGAATTCTTGACAGGTCAGGTTTCGTACGTCCCTGTGTAACCTTTGGCCACCAAACCATAAGGCAACCAGGCAACCATAAGTTATCATGAGTCTTACTACCAGTTTTACCCCTTCTAAAAGGTTCCACCCGTAACATCATTCGACCTTATTGATCCGTGGACTAATATTCAACAAATACCGCAGACGTAAAAGGCATCGTCACGTCACTAAAAAATTCAATACCTATCCGACGGGAGCCAGAAAGAAGGAGGCATCCTTTCTCCGTTGAAATACCGTTCTGACATTCTTAATCTCACTCCGCATCGCACGGTTCGACGTTTTTGCCCGCACCTATCGCTCGATGCAAATTCGCGTTACACTACTGAACCGAAGATACAATGTGACAAGGCGTTGTGATACAAAAAGCCGCCCTAATGGATATTAATTACAACGGCCGGATGAAGAGAAACTAGGATAGTGAGCTAATGCTGGATGTACGACGTGTGCGCCGCCGTCCCAGTAGGACGGGGAAAAAAACGAACCTATTTTAGCTCGAAGCCGGGGGCTTCTCGTTAGTTCTTCTCTTCTCCACTGACGCCCTTATATAGAAATTGAAGCTTAGTTCACACGCCCCGCTCCGGAAGATTAATCGTTATCGGAGTTTGATTTTATTAGATTCGGAACATATTCGTTCCGACGAAGGATGAAGGGGAGATATATGGGTTTAGTGGAAAAATTGTGGCATCTCTGCGGAGACTAGGAAAGCGGATAATAATTGAAGAAATAAAATCGTTTCATTGTTGTTGTATTACAGTTCAATAGGAGGAAAAGTTTCAATTTTATGTATCACCTACCTAAGAGTTTGCGGCAATCTATTTCCACGGCGTAAAATATTACTTACCTTCCAAACCCAAACAATCTAAAATATTTTTTACACAATCTAAGTTTCTAAACTTCCCGTTCAACGCGAAAGTTTCTTCGCGAAGCAAAAACGAGACAAATCTTTTTCCGTGTTCCCGGAACAACGATAACAAATTATAGGACATATTTAGCAACTTAAATTGAAAGGAAATGCATCCTTTTGGGTAGCCTAAATCTACTTCTGTTTTTCTTTTTCTCAGGTAGATAGAGAAGAATATATTTTATAATACCCTTTCCTCCAGCAATTCAATCTTGAGTGCGTCAAATAACCCAGAGAAAATACAATTTTTAATTTTTTTGCTAGTAGTTATATTTGAGCAGCTCTAGACCATACCGAAGGAATATTGGGTCTTTGAGGATGCGGTGGCTGGGAAGAGCGGTATGGGCGGATGCCTTTCTAACTAGATAAGTACATATTAATTGCAGCATATGTGATGCTAGGTGGTGGTTCGTCAGGATCTCTGCCAGAATCTGCGACGTGTAATATGCTTGTTAATTAGGTAAGTACAACATGCGTCAGCTGCGAGCTCCCGAGAAAAACGCCAACCCCTCCCGGACGCGACACCTCTCCACCCCCTCTCCGTCTAAGAACCTCCACCAACCCCCGCACAACTTGCTTCCAACCCCCAATACGCGCCAGTTGGTGTCAACCCTCGATTTTGCAAACAAGGCTTCCAACCCCCGATTTTACAAAAAACTACCAACCCCTCCTACTATCAGCTCCAGAAAAACACGCTAAGCCCCCCGGATGCGACACCTCTGCAGCCGCTCACAGTCCATAAACCCCCGCACAACGTGCTTCCAGCCCCCAATCCGCTCCAGTTTGTACAACCCTCGATTTTGCAAACAAGGCGGTCATCACCGTATTTTACAAAAAAGCTACCAACCCCTCCTGCTATCAGCTCCAGAAAAACACGCTAAGCCCGCCAGATGCGACACCTCCCCACGCTCTTACCGTCTAAGAACCTTCACCAATCCCCGCAAAACCTGCTTCCAACCGACAATCAGCACCAGACAGTGCCAACCCTCGATTTTGCAAACAAGGCTGCCAACCCCCGATTTTACAAAAAAGCTACCAACCCCTCCTGCTACTAGCTCCAGAAAAACACGATAAGCCCCCCGGATGCGACACCTCCCCACCCCCTCTCCGTTTAAGAACCTTCACCAACCCCCGCACAACCTGCTTCCAACCGACAATCTGCGCCAGTCGGCTCCAACTCTCGATTTTGCAAACAAGGCTGCCAACCCCCGATTTTACAAAAAAGCTACCAACCCCTCCTGCTACTAGCTCCAGAAAAGCACGCCAAGCCTCCCGGATGCCTTACCTCCCTATTCCCTTACCGTTAAAAAACCCTCCACCAACCCCCGCACAATCTGCTTCCAACCCCCAATCCGCGCCAGTCGGCTCCAACTCTCGATTTTGCAAACAAGGCTGCCAACTCCCGAATTTACAAAAAAGCTACCAACCCCTCCTGCTACCAGCTCCAGAAAAGCACGCCAAGCCCCCCGGATGCCTTACCTCCCTATCCCCTCACCGTCCAAAACCCTCCACCAATCCCCGCAGAAACAGCTTCCAACCCCCAATCTGCACCAGTTGGTGCCAACTCTCGATTTTGCAAACAGAGCTGCCAACCCCCGACTTTACAAGAAAGCTACCAACCCTCCTTGCTACGAGCTCCCGAAAAACAACTCCCCCGGACGGGACACCTTCCCACCCCCAAAGCTGTTGCACAATTCTCCCAAACCATAGGTCACCTGTGATTATTTCTACCTAATTTTTTAATGCCCTGAGCAGTCCAACTCAGCTTTTGTTTAATTCGACAGAATATTTCAGAAATCATCCTAGAGATTGTGATTAGAAGGTTCCGAGTATTCTCCTAACTTTGCTTCTAGGCGATAGGTAGTCGTTCTGTCAAAAATCGTTCCTACCCAAAACTGTTGGACAATGGAAACCATGGCTCACCTGTGATCCTTCCAGACTCGAGCAGCGAACACCAGTTATCCCGAAGGAACCAATAACTGGATGGCTGGACTAGTCTTTACCACCTACACCCAGTTGCCCAGTGCCCATCGGGGTTTTTCCTATCTTCGTCTTGACCAGACATGTTTTACCATCTTTTGGGGCATAGGGCGATAAGGACGAAACGCCCAAGATTCTATGAATGGAATGTAGGATATCATGTTCAAGTTGGTGATGTTTCTAATTACTTTGCGAATCAAGGACATAGAAAGCAGCGCAGTTGGTGTTCTGCAGAATCCTGTTTTCGGGCCATTCTTCTTTGTGGTCGTAATTAATAATTTACTCATCATTATCGGTGGCAGTGTTTTGCCGGTAATGTTGCCCGCATGGAAAAACTTCATTTTTATTGCAGCCTTGCTCTGTGTTTTAAGATTGGTGCTGATAGTATCCCATGCCAAAAATCGCATAGATTGCACTACTCATTTCCGGAATGGGGCTGCCAAGAGGCTTCTCTAAGAATCTTCAACTAAATTTTGTCAAGAATTGATTTAGGTCTTGGACGTCTGCTATTGTGAGATTCCAAAAGAAGCTGCTTCTGTAGAACTTTGAAATCTTTTTTTAGGTTTTTGCCTTTTTTATGTCACTATCTAAGTTTAGTGGGGGTCATCAAAAAAGCATAACTTTTCTTCAGTTTCTGAAACTTCTTAACATATTGTTGAGCATCTTTGATAGCATATCAGATTATATTTATTATGAGTACTACCACACATTATACCAAGTCATTATTTTTGCGGGCGTCTTAAGAGCTCAACATCATACCTCTTCGGCGAAATAACTCTAGAGTTACACCAATACGACGCCACGCACATACATACACATACGTCTACTTAATGATGCGTATTAGTAGATGAAAGCGGCAGCTCTTCCTTTTATAAATGTTAGCGAGAGCGTAGTACATACGAGCTACTTCTCCAATCTCATAGCGGCTGGTAATATCTCTTTAAAACTATGCAGGAACGTTAGGAGAAGACGTACAGATATATGTAAGTGTATATGCGCATCGTATATCATCGGAATGGCTTATTTAAATCCTGATTTCGCGCTTGCCATTCGCCTGGGTAAACAACATTAAAGGTCGTCTTGGAGGGAATATGTCAGAAAAAGGAAAATATTTGTCTTTCTGATGCGAAAAAGGCTGTTACGATGGGGAATAAAATGTAAAAAAATATATACGAATAGGGGGGGTAGTGGATTTATTACATGAATACGTTTACTCAATGTAAATATTATTGCTTTTCTTTTTTTTGTTCTCGTGGAGGAGACAAATTTGCCAATGGTGGTAATTTTTTTCTCATATCTAAATGATTTTTAAATGCGTTGCTTAAATGCCATTCACCTCAATTGATCTAAGTATCTGGGCTGGAAGAGAGGGAGGGAAGTGGGTTTCTAGTAAGTAGAGCTACCTGAACTTGCACACCAACAGTATATGTTACTGGATATTGTTTCTAAAGCCACTAGACAGCTTCTTGCACATTCCCAAGCTTTTGGGCAACATAGCGTTTGTGCATATCCTTATTGACATAAACTGATAACTTCTAACCCACTTCAAAAACAATGGGATGGAACCAGACAGCCAATGCATGGATATTTTGGCAGTATCATCTTCGGCCAGAAAAGATTTTCTTTCGTTCTTTCATTGGACGACTCTGATACCTGTGAGCAATCTCAGACTGGGTCTGCTCATAAAGACTGCTTTACAGAATCTTTCCTGATAGGGTCGAGTCTAATCTCAGAGTTGTGAGGCACATATGTCAACGTCACAGATACCTGTACCTGCCCACCAATAGTATCTGTTCCTGGATATTGTTTCTAAAGCTTCTACACAGCTTCTTGCTCAATCCCAGGCTTTTGGGCAACATAACGTTTGTGAATATCCTCCTTGACATAAACTTATAACTTCTAACCAACTTCAACAACGATGGGATGGAACCAGACAGCCAAGCCATGGATATTTTGACATAATTTTGACAGTATCATCTTCAGCCAGAAAGGATTTTCTTTCGTTCTTTCAGGGGCGACTCTGACACCTGTGAGCAATCTCAGGCTGGGTCTGCTCATAAAGACTGCTTTATAGAATCTTTCCTGATCTGGTTGAATCTAAACCCAGAGTTGTGAAGCACATATGTCAATATGACAGCTACCTGTACCTGCCCACCAATAGTATATGTTACTGGATATCGTTTATAAAGCTTCTACACAGCTTCTTGCACAATCCCAAGCTTTTGGGCAACATAACGATTGTGAATATCCTCCTTGACATAAACTTTTAGCTTCTAACTAACTTCAACAACGATAGGATCGAATCAGACAGCCAAGGCATGGATATTTTGACATCATTTTGACAGTATCATTTTCAGCCAGAAAGAATTTTCTTTCGTTCTTTCATGGGCGACTCTGATATCAGTGAGCAATCTCAGGCTGGGTTTACTCATAAAGACTACTTGTGTTTCTGCAGTGTTTCTGTTCTGCAAAAGTCCTAGTGGCAGTTATTTGGACCTGAAAAAAGGAAGGAAAGCTTCTTAGACTAACAGATTCTCCAGTTCACTCCCCAGCTGTCCAGAATCCAATATACCGTAGGAATGTATACTTTGTAACATCTAATTAAACTGAAGATGGACGCCTTACATACAATGGTGCTGTGTCTACATCGTATATAATTGAAGATCTCCAGCATCCAGTACGCAGTCATTGCTAACCACAACACCAGACGTAGACGAGGAAGTCTAAGTATCGTCCCCAGGGTGACTGTCCAGGATACCCAGGCACACACTCGTTTGGACATTGGTCAGGGTGCCTGCCACAAATCCTGTGCGTTTGTCTTTATGTCACCAGACCAATGAAGTGGAGCAAATCCACGATTCATGGCCTGTCACTATATTTTAGATATTTTTCTGAGTTTTCCATATTGACTCGGCCAAAAGTTTTTCGGCACCAATTAACATGTGCCGAGTTTTTATCTTCGGTTAAAAAATCACAGAATCCAGCGTAAAACTAAGTTTCTCACACTTCTCAGACTTCATCATGAAAGATCGTTTGGATTGTGTTAATTTTCTTCAAAAATGTTCTCGGCTCACTTCAATTTCCACAACACGCAGCCGAACTCCCATCCACTTCCTCAATTTCCTCCCGGTAACTCCCGAATAGTCGCGACTCGGATGTCGGTATAGTGTACCATCCTTATCTAAGACTACAACAGTAACTGTTAGCCTCCTACTTACGGACGATAAAGTAACGGAAAAAACTTGCACTTTCGCAGCTATCATCGAGATAAGGCATCGGCGTTCGCCACCACTATACGTATGTATACGTAAGTTCGACGGTAGATGTCGCGTTATGACTACGTATCTTTAACGTTGTATTGGTTCACGTTATCGCCAGGGTAGGCACTTCCACGAAGACGTCGCCGGCAATGTCGTCCGTATTATGGCGAGGGCACGACGGCGGAGCCGAATTGATCCAAACAATCATGCGAACCGTCGCACAGGAAATGAATTTAGCCCCCGTCACACGATAGATATGGGCTTATCGGCGGGGCTTAGGATATCCGCACAAGACGCGGGATTATTTAGGTAAGCGAATGCCGCACTAGGGATAATATACGGAGTGTTTCGATATTAACTCGGAAGGGGAGACGTTATTGATTGGAATTGTTTCGTTCGACCTACATTTACTTTATATATACTTCGTCTATGCGGAGGGGCTGTTCTGAAGCGAAGAAATAAGGAAGTTGATTGGGTTTTGTGTATCTATCTATTTGGTTAATTTAGAGGAGTTGAGGAGCAGAGATTTTCGTTACTTCATAGATTTGTATCAGGAAAACTGCACTAAAAACCTCTATTACACAAGCCCACAGTCATTGAAACACATTAGATTAATGCGGCTTTGGAAACGTTGTCATATTCTACCTTTTTCTCTATCATTCCGAGTTTACTTCGCTTTTCAAGTTTGAACGTCGAAAGAGAGTTTGTTTACTTTGTAAACTGAAGCTCGGGCGCGGGTATTGACTTTCCTTGTAAAATCTTTGTGAACGTTAACTTTATGTCTTGTTATCGAGTAAATGTTTGGGGATATTTTTGGACTGGATTCTTCTAATACATTCGATTCGACGAAAGGTATTGACGCACTTAAGTATATATTCGAAATTGTGATGTTGTTTTAGACATCTTCGTTGTTTGAAAGGGCGCAGGTTTAACAGTTTCAAATCATCTGCCGAGGAGGATGCTAACGAGTATATCAACAGCTGAAAGCTATGTAATTACTTACAGAGTAGACGAAACAGACTTTAAAGGCGAATTGTATTTGTCCCCGTCGTAGAGTAGGTAAACAAGAAGTTCCCAACAGTTTAACATCTTAATTAGTGTAATGTATTGGTAATTTGCAGGTGTTATGTTTGTTTGTCAGACCAGTATCAGACCAGAAGTATCCATAAATCGATCGTTCGATCGTACCAGATAATCGGAATCTATTCACGTGACAATTATCTTTTTTTTTTTTGAGGAGAGGAAAATCTGAAATCCCGACGCCCACACATATGTTGATCGTGGGAAGTGTCGGGTTTTACCGACTAAAAGCCCCTCCTCCGGTCATCTTACACACCTCACACCGGTATCCGCTTACGCATTGCTTCGGTGCTGGCCTTGTCCATTTCTATTTATCAATATTCGATTCTTCCTTTTCCTTTCCTTCTATGATACCTCGAACCACCGTATATGCTCTGATCCACGTGTCTTCTGCTGTCTGCCATCATGTTCTCGGCGTTGAAAGTTTTGCTACTTTTTTCCGTGTATTCTTCTCTTACCTTATTCCATCCAGGGCATATGAAGAGACTATGTTCTGCGTCATCGGCACTCCCGCAGTACAAACAAGCATCCGTTTCTGCTCTGCGTCGCTTATATATGTAGGTATTGCCTAAAGCATCCTAGGCCAGACAGGGCCTGGGTTATGTAGTAATCCGCTTCACCATATGGCCGATCTATCCAAGATTTTACGGATGGGATTAGTCTGCGGGTCCAACGTCCATAGGTCCCATTCGCCCACTTTAGCTGCCATTGTCTTTCAAGTTCCGCTCGTGCTTCCTTCTTGTTTTTGCCCTTGTACCTATCTCTTCTCGCTTTTACCAATAGGTCTATGGATGGTGTACCAGCTATGACATTTGCAGCCTCTGCCGATATTGTTTTATAGACACTGCAAATGCGTATGGCCATTAGCCTTTGCAGTTAGACCAGCCTGTTTAGTATCGTCTGGTTTTCCGTAACTTCATGCCATATAGGGGCCGCATAAAGGATCTGAGAGAACACCACGCTTGCTATTACTCTTCGCTTTGATGAGCTCTCCCACGTTTGGCATATCCCTGGATAGCGCACACACAGTCTTCTCTGCTTTCTCCACCGTCTTCTGCATATGTGTTCCAAAGCTCATTTTCTTGTCAAGCCATACTGCCAGGTACTTTATGGCGTTTCCCCCAATTGTAAAGGACAATGCTATAACTTTCCTTTTCCTTGTCAGCAGTGCTACTTCTGTTTTCTCTGGTGCAAGGTGTGAGTTCTTGCCTTGCATCCAATCGGCCACTTGTAGCAAAGCTGTATTTGCCCTTTCCATAAGTATGGGTTCATCTTTAGCTACGACGACCATAGCTATATCGTCTGCAAAACCTACTAGGGTTATTTCTTTTGGAAACTCAGTCCTGAGTAACTCATCGTATAGGACGTTCCACAGTGTTGGACCCAGCACTGACCCTTGAGGGACACCACTGGTAATGGGAACAGTTTTAGACATCCCTTCTGCCTCCATTGTAATCGTTCTTGAGGACAGGTATGACGCAATTACGTTCCATAGGCTCTGGTCAATTTGCCTTTTCCTTAGTTCCTGAAGAATGATATTCCATGAAACTCTATTAAAGGCATTCTTCACGTCTAACGTTATGATCACACAAAGCCTTCGATATCTCCAGCAATAGTTGTAGGCTGCTCTGGCGAGCTCCTGCACTAACCCAATAGCGTCCACATTTTCTCGACCATCTCGGAATCCAAACTGCCTTTCAGCCAGTCCTCCGCTTTTATCTAATTCCTCCTTTAATCTCTTTACTATCAATTGTTCACACAATTTACCCTCTACATCTAGGAGACATATAGGTCTATAGGATCTCGGTTCATGTAGTGCCTTATCTCCCTTTCGTAACAGTACCAGCCCTGCATTCTTCCATATTTTTGGAAATACTTCAATCTTTGCTAGGTTGTTGTATACAGCCAGTACATACTCTGGTTTATAATAATAATAATAATAATAATAATAATAATAATAATAATAATAATAAWAATATGGTTTTATTGTCCAACAACAACCAATTACAGGACAAAATTACAAAGTTATACATTAAATACATACATACACATAAAAATGAATAGTTAC
Source organism: Popillia japonica (assembly GCA_004785975.1). Classification (NCBI taxonomy): domain Eukaryota; kingdom Metazoa; phylum Arthropoda; class Insecta; order Coleoptera; family Scarabaeidae; genus Popillia; species Popillia japonica. The sequence goes on along the minus strand of ML219114.1, from coordinate 22,008 downwards.
ACTAACTGATTAATTGAATCAACAAAAATATCATTATAATAAAAATTAGCTGCTCGAGACATCGTTGTCAGTGGTGATGACTGTAGCAGGTTTGTTCGTGAAAATGGGATAGAAAAAGTGCAGGAATAACGGGAACATAATCTAGGAACTAAGAAATCTAGGGAAGACAGGAGAAAAGGACAATCTATAACATTATTAACCAGTTTCCATATGAACCGAGCTCCATGTCTTTCTCGACGGTAACTTAACGCATCCATATCATGTTCGGTCAACAGCGTCGCGTAATCAACGCCGCGCGGAGGATAAACGCCATAATTTCTAAATGATAAAAATTTTAAAAAACGTCGTTGAATCTTTTCCACCGCGAGCTGGAGATAAACATAGTGCGGCGACCAAACTTGAGATGCGTATTCCAATTTGCTTAGGACCAGACTATAAAAAAGGCTCTTAAAGACACGAGCATCATTAAAATATTTACAAGAACGTAGAACAAAACCTAGGCTACGAGAAGCAGATAACGACACACTTAGAATATGATGGGAAAAAGAACAACGACTGTCAAAAAACACTCCAAGGTCTTTCACTATTTCAGACTTCTGCAAATATGTATCGTGTATTGAATACACCGATATAATTGGATTTATTTTTCTACTGTATGAAACATAGCAACATTTATTTATATTTAACTTTAAGCTAAATTTAGAACACCAAGTATTTATAATATTTAAATTGTGTTGTAAGTCTAGTACGTCATGCAACGAACGGATACTAGTATAGATTTTTAAATCATCTGCGTAAGCCAAAACAGAGCAGGATAATGAGGACAGAAGGTCATTGATGTACAACACAAAAAGCAATGGCCCAAGGTTGGAACCTTGGGGTACCCCAGAAGTGGGAATAAAAATATGAGATGAAAAACCATTATAAAATACGTAGTTACACCTGTTATTCAGATAAGACCAAAGAAGTTTCAGCAGTGCGGGACTGAATCCAAATGCGGATAGTTTATATAAAAGTATACCGTGATCAATACTGTCGAAGGCGCTACTAAAATCAGTGTAGATAACATCTACTTGACCCTGATGATCCAAATCCTGGCAAATGTATTGTGTAAGGCTCACAAGATTTGTTACCGTTGATCTACCCTTAACAAAACCATGCTGATACGGTGATATAGATGGCCTAACATTGTTATATATACATGAATATATTACGTTTTCGTATAATTTAGCGAAATTTGAAAGGATAGAAATAGGTCGATAATTTTCAAGACAATTTTTGTTACCTTTTTTAAATACAGGAACTACTCTACCACGTCGCCATAAAGAAGGAAATACATTCGTCTTAATCGAGAGATTAATTATCAGCATAAGAGGTCTTGCTAAGGCACATCTTGCATCGCGAACTATGAAAGATGGAATCAAATCGTCACCCGATGTATTACAATTTGGGAACTTAGACATTAACTGGATCAATTCATCTTCAGTAACAGAAGATAAGGAAAAGGGAACACAATCATTATGACTGAAATTTTGAGGAAATGCTGAGCTAACATTGTAAATAGAAGCAAACCTGTTTGCAAAAGCGTTAACAATACTGCATGGATTATCCAAGACTATATCATTGTGAGTCAAAGTGTTCGGTATTCTTGTAGTACCTTTCCTATGCCTTCCTAGCCTTTATGCATGGCTACAAGTTTAATTATCTCGGGAGGGATCCTTCCACGGCCAGGAGCTTTCTTGCTTTTCAGCTTCTCGGTTGCCATTCGAAGCTCTTCCACAGTGAAAGTTCGAAATTCCGCACCATATACTTTAGCCCACTGTTCCGTGACAATTACCTGTACTCGAGATTATATAAGGTTAGTTAGCGGAAAAGGCGGTGTTCATATGAGAATGTTTTCCTTGTTTGCTATCAAAAGCATTTAGTTAGGGTTATTTAACGTAATAAGTTAAAGGTTTTCTTTTCTTACCTGTCAATTAAAGAAATAATGTAAGCTGATTTAGGCTAATGCGTCACTTTACAAGTAGTTAATTCACTTTTGTTGAATTAAAAACGAATCGTCGAGAAGGACCTCCGCAGCAAATCCTATGCTATTAAAGTGGGACAGTGGCCAGGACAAAGCGAGTTGAACGCTATAACCTGCTGGCCCATAATGATGAACAAAATTTCCGGCGAATATTCACGTGCTTGCAAGTGTTGTGTTTAGTGAGGGTGATGCCATGCCGCCGCATTTCTTTAACAAATGTGGAAAATGTCATAAAAGTAGTTTACAACAATTCTTTTAATTAATCTAAACCCCCACTCCAAATTGTCTCACTTAAATTAATCTCAACTATTCCGAATTAGCATCCACCGTCGAGATGGCCTACAGAATTAAAATTTTCCGCGCTGATTTTTTTTTAATAACCCCGGAAACTGTCCGTCGTATCTCTACTACGATTAGAGACGGCCGTACATCGTAGACCTTCGAAGTTAGAGATCCCCTAGGTCCCCCGAGTAGAGCGACGTGGGACATTTAACAAGGGGTTTATTCTGATTTGCGGTCGGCCCGATCTCCTACGGATAGATCACCGTCTGAAATCGGTAGTTTGTCACCCGACCACCTAACCGGTAAAATACTCCGCCGGTTAAAGCTAGCGAATACAAATTCGATCTTTAGGAAGGCATTACATGTATGTTATATAAAATTTATACCCAACTCGTGTAATATCGGTAGAATCAATTAAGTCGAATATGAGTGCGAATAAAGAAGAATTCTCTTGGAGTAACATGAATAAAACAAAGGAGGAAATGCGATAGTACCATTCTCGAAATTCCCACCTATTTTTTTGAATACGTAAAACGCCATATTTCTCGTTTGAGAGACCGCCCGCTTCACGAGTTACAGCCGTTTCTGTATGGAAAAAAGCGGTCGTAAAATGTGTTTCCTACGTTGCCGTATATTGAGCGCTACCACTATTTCTTTATCTATTGTACCGTGAAGCAATAAAAACGCTGCTAAAAATGGCCCTCCGCGTATATACGTAGCACCTCGTACACGCCATTGCATTTGAGAATTTCTCTACGCTCGTTATCCGACCGAAGCCTGTTCTGTATTATTGATGGCACTATATTATACGCCGCACTTCGTTCCTTTTATAGTTAATATCGTTAGGTGCTGCATTTCGCGAAATATCGCGCATTTTACCGCGTTTAAAGGCAGCTGTCACAAAAAAAATTGACATAAACTGTAATTGAAAATATAATAATTATGCCGTCAAAGGAACGCGCACACGCACAGTTGGCTAACTAGCGACTAAACGGCCGCTACGAAATTAACGCCTAATTTATGAATTTCTATAAATCCACTCATGCGAACTATAGTTGGGTTATATCGGCCGCGCTAGGCTAGCCGTATACGTTTCTGCTACACAAATTACGTTACCGCTGTCGTACTGACATTTCGGTTAGTTAGCCAGAACCCTAATTATTAGCTCGCGGCTCTCATGTACAAATTTAATTTAGCGAAAATTAGCGAGAGAGGGTGTATTATATTGAACTAACCGTTAACGAAACGTGAATACGCTGCATGTGTACGGTGTCCTAGAACTGGTGTAGATTTACACCTATCGCTGCTGTCTGGTTAGTTAGGTTGGTGATATTATTATGTTGTATTAAGTTGGAAGACGCTCTGTGCAAATATCGATAGAGATATATGGGGGGATGGATATAAGATCGTTATGAAGAGTGTTTTGGGGCACCCGCCCAAACCGCAACTATCCATGGAAATGGTAGAGAAGATAGTAGACCACCTTTTCCCCACCCATAAACAGGATATTTTGTTCTTGAAACAAAAGGCACATCTTCATCATTATGGGCGAACCAGCAGGTTATAGCGTTCAACTCGCTTTGTCCTGGCCACTGTGTCACTTTAATTGCATAAGATTTACTGCGGAGGTCCTCCTCGACGATTCGTTTTTAATTCAACAAAAGTGAATTAACTACTTGTAAAGTGACGCATTAGCGTAAATCAGTTTACATTATTTCTTTAATTGACAGGTAAGAAAAGAAAACCTTTAACTAATTACGTTAAATTACCCTAACTAAATGCTTCTGATAGCAAAGAAGGAAAACATTTTCATATGAACACCGCGTTTTCCGCTAACTAACCTTATAATCTCGAGTACAGGTAATTGTCACGGAACAGTGGGCCAAAGTATATAGTACGGAATTTCGAACTTTCACTGTGGAAGAGCTTCGAATGGCAACCGAAAAGCTGAAAAGCAAGAAAGCTCCTGGCCGTGGAAGGATCCCTCCCGAGATAATTAAACTTGTAGCCATGCATAAACCAGAGTATGTACTGGCTGTATACAACAACCTAGCAAAGATTGGAGTATTTCCAAAAATGTGGAAGAATGCAGGGCTGGTACTGTTACGAAAGGGAGACAACCCACTACATGAACCGGGATCCTATAGACCTATAGGTCTCCTAGATGTAGAGGACAAATTGTATGAACAATTGATAGTAGATAGATGATAGATTGAAGGAGGAATTAGATAAAAGCGGAGGACTTGCTGAAAGGCAGTTTGGATTCCGAGAAGGTCGACAAACTGTGGACGCTATTGGGTTAGTGCAGGAGCTCGCCTGAGCAGCCTACAACTATTCCTGGAGATATCGAAGGCTTTGTGTGGTCATAAAGTGATACATGAAGAATGCCTTTAATAGAGTTTCATGGCATATCATTCTTCAGGAACTAAGGAAAAGGTAAATTGACCAGAGCCTATGGACCGTAATTGCTTCATACCTCTCCTCAAGAACGATTACAATGGAGACAGAAGGGATGTCTAAAACTGTTCCCATTTCCAGTGGTGTCCCTCAAGGGTCAGTGCTGGGTCCAACACTGTGGAACGTCCTATACGATGAGTTACTCAGGACCGAGTTTCCAAAAAAAAAATAACCCTAATAGGTTTTGCGGACGATATAGCTATGGTCACCATAGTTAGAGATGAACCCATACTTATGGAAAGGGCAAATACGGATTTGCTACAACTGTCCGATTGGATACAACGCAAGAACCTACACCTTGCACCAGAGAAAACAGAAGTAGCACTGCTGACAAGGAAAAGGAAAGTTATAGCATTGTCCTTTACAATTGGGGGAAACGCCATAAAGTACCTGGGAGTTTGGTTTGACAAGAAAATGAGCTTCGGAACGCATATGCAGAAGACGGTGGAGAAAGCAGAGAAGACTGTGTCTGCGCTATCCAGGCTTATGCCAAACGTGGAAGGCCCAAGCTCATCAAAGCGAAGAGTAATAGCAAGCGTGGTGTTTTCTCAGATCCTTTAAGCGGCTCCTGTATGGCATGAAGTTACAGAAAACCAGACGATGCTAAACAGGCTTGTCCGACTGCAAAGACTAATGGCCATACCCATTTGCAGTGCCTATAAAACAATATCGGCAGGGGCTGCGAACGTCATAGCTGGTACACCAACCATAGACCTCTTGGTAAAATAGAAAAGAGATAAGTACAAGGGCAAACACAAGAAGGAAGCTAGAGCGGAACTTGAAAGACAATGCCAGCTAAAGTGGGCGAATGGGACCTATGGATGTTGGACCTGAAGACTAATCCCATCCGTAAAATCTTGGATAGATCAGCTATATGGTGAAGCGGATTACTACATAACCCAGGCCTTGTCTGGCCTAGGATGCTTTAGGCAATACCTATATAAGCGACGCAGAGCAGAAACGGATGCCTGTTTGTACTGCGGGGGTGCCGATGACGCTGAACATAATCTCTTCATATGCCCTAGATGGAATAAGGTAAGAGAAGAATACACGGAAAAAAGTGGCAAAACTTTCAACGCCGAGAACATGATGGCAGACCTTATAGCAGCAGAAGACGTGTGGATTAGAGCATACACGGTGGTTCGAGGTATCATAGAAGGAAAGGAAAAGAAAGAATGGAATATTGATAAATAAAAATGGACAACGCCAGCACCGAAGTAATGCGCGAGCGGATACCGGTGCGAGGTGTGTAAGATGACCGGAGGAGGAGTTTTTAGTCGGTAAGACCCGATCAACATCTGTGTGGGCGTCTGGATTACAGATTCTCCTCTCCTCAGTAAAAGAAAAAGTTTGGTGATATTCGTAGATTGATTTATAGCTTTATGTTATTGATTGTATTGATATCCAGGTGAAGAATCAGTTTTAATCACCTCAAAGCCGCTCTGTGTCTGTCTCTATTCCAATCATTATAAAAATCCTAAAATACCCACTCATGGTCTGTTGTTGCAATCACCCTGCTAACTAGAGTACAATGAAACTAGCCTCGGATCACGCGATTTTGACTTTAACCCCCAAGTCTTATCAGCGACGCTTGCCATGCAAGATCTAATTTCACAGTAGTTCTCTGTCGATCTTTACTTCCATAATACTAAACTAAGTGCGCTATATCAAACCTCACGCTCTTTAGCGGCTAAATATTGCATGCCAAGCTTCGCTGATGAGACTTGTTGCTTGACAGTGCTTGATCTAGTTTTATTGTACTAACTATATACTATGAGCGCCTATTTTAGGCTTTTTTTTTGTTTATTCCTTTAATGGACAAAAATTCAACTTTTTGATCAAAATAAAAACTTTTTCGTTGGAAAACCTGACAGATTCTCGAAGAACGGAATTCATAAGTTGCACGACAAGTTGAGAAAGTTCATTGGACATAACGGTGTTGCATTCGACGTTGATGTTCTTCTGGCCTAGGACTTTCCTTAATATGCCTGTCAATCCCCCACCAATGAAAGGTGAATGAGTGTTGTCCAACCCTTTTGTTACCTATGAATATCTACTAGCTAGTTCTCTGGATCACTAATCTTCCTCTTCTCGTCAGAGGAATATCGTGATGAGCGATCTTTTCTATTGTGGGTGGTGGTGCTATGTGGCATGTAGATATTTCTCTGTATGAGTCATCTTTCTATAGACAGTGTGATCTCACCAATACATCCAAGAGGACTAAGCAGCCATTTTCCTCAATTTCCATCATGAATGTGATGTGGAAATGTTGTCTGTTGATATGATTAATTACTTTCATTCCACGTGATCATATTATCCACGTCTGGGAACATCTGGGCTTCTTCCCACTAGTTCGTACGACCCCCTCTTCAAACCTTTCCGTGAAAACGTTAACCACCACCAATGATGGATAGAGATCCCATTACAGCATCACTCTTCTGTTTATAAAATTTTCAATTCCACAAGAAGTACATATATAGTCTTTAGATATATGTATCCTGGCTAAGTCCATTAACAATAAGTCTTCATTTAATCATTGTGGTACTAATCCTTTGTTGATTAGAGATAATATTTCTTGTAGGGCATTAGTGAAGACCACTGCAACATCGAAACTTGCTAGAATGTCTTCATTGATTTGATGTTGTAAAAGTTTTTCTTCTTTAGCCAAGTACTTAGCAAATTCGTAGATCGACCAAGCTAATCGGTTTGAGTGGGTTTCCATTCTTCTGGTTCACATTCAATTTTTACCGAAAACACATAGCAAGCATAGGTTTGATACATACATTGAGCATAGTGATTATAGGTTCTGCAGGGCAGAAGATGATATTCTGAAAGACTTGACACCAAACTCCACTGCAAACACAGAAATCCAAATCCAATTTTCGCAAAGACGTCATGGACGAAGCAGAAATACCCTTTCTGAAACCATAACAACTAAATATTTAGGTTCATTAAAGATCTTAGACTGGGTGGGGAACTACAATTGCAGGGAAACCTTAGGAGGCATAGTAGACCAATGGGTCCTATGGAGAAAATCGAATTTGAACTCAAATTTAAAGTTTAACTGGTCCACTCTACTTGTGTGACAATCTCGGCCTTTGGCACATTTCTACTACCTACTCGATTTCTTTGTTCTTCGCCATGTTAGTCCAACCAATCACGACCTGCTTTTCCCTTAACCTCAAAATGGATTAAGATTATCATCTGAAACTCTTCTATTCTATTAATTAAAATCCTTTCGAAGACGAGGAGGAGTGAGATGTTAGAATCCAACATTTTGTTTACAGAAAATGACATTTTATTAAAAAGGAAAAATCCCCATTTCGAAATTAAAACCTGATGTCTATCATACGCTTCCATATATTGAATGCCCTCCATTCCCACTCCACACCGCCCGTTCACTATACACAGACATCCCTCTTTAACTTTTATACGAAACGGGACGATATAGCGTTTGCATTCTTATCATTTTCGTCATTATCCGCGGCGGCAGCGGCGTCTACTTCTTCTTCTTCCTCCTCCTCCTCCTCTCCTACCCCCATCGTGAACGAAAGTGTTTATTTGGCCATCATCTTGAGGTTCGCCTCCACACCAGCACACGTACATGCTAGCGGGAGATAAGAGTTTCGATCAATCAATTTTCTTTTTAAATCGTTTCTACTGGAAGATTTTTTTCTTCAGCTAGAGGCCGCTTCACGAAACGTTACCCTCACGAATAACGCGATACGGATAATAAATATGTCTGGGAGACGTAATGCCTTCAAGGTGTGTATGTTATTTTTTTATTTATTTATTTATTTATTTTTTGACGAGAGAAATCGCATAGATCTCTTCTTATTCCTCGAATTGTTCGATATAGACGAGTTTGATGATGTTTTAATGGTATAAGAAAAGAATCGACTCCACCTCCTTTCAGACAATCAATCAAATACATAGGTCGACGCAGCTAAAAATACCTCGTGAATAATAAACAACTAAGTCGGCTTCGTATAGATTGTCATCATCGATGACAAGGTGCATGGATTTTCGTGTGAATGATTTAGTATCTCTTCCTAAAATATAATCCAATAATAATTCACTCACTACCTATACCTATACTTTGTTGTTTAATTTGGGGAGTGAATTGAATAGAGCCCGCCAAAATATAGACTTACGATTGGTTTGTTGCCGGTCATGATTACACTGTCAAAATTTGGTACATATTTTAGCGACGCCATATTGTAAACACAGCTGATTCAGTGATATGCTAAAGATAGTAAATTTGATAACGATAGATGAAATAAAAAAAGATCAAAAAGAAAACAATATATGTATTGAAAAAACAAAAAAAATAAGATAATAGATAGTAATGGAGTTTTTTACAAACAAGGTAAAAATAATAAGAAAATAATCCTGTCAGAAAAACTAAGCATTAGACTGATAAAAGAACCGCATGTAGAATGGCGCTACATCGGAATTAGACAGACTTTAAACAGAATACAACCGCATTACACAGCGAAAAATTTAAGAGAAAATATAAGAAGAATATGTAATAATTGCAACATATGCATTAGAAATAAATCAAGAGGTCAAATAAAATGCGGATTGATGTCACACCTAGGACCAGCAACCAGACCATTTGATATAATGTCTATTGACACGATTGGTGGATTTGGAAGTCAAAGGTCAACGAAAGGATATCTCCATTTATTAGTCGACCATTTCTCCAGATACGTATTTATTTTAACATCCAAAACACAGACAGCAAGTGATTTTATAAAGCTGGTACAAAATACACTGGAAACAGATAGAATAGATATGATAATCTCAGTTCAATATCCAGGCATTAAATCAAAAGAATTTAAAAAATTTTTAGAAGAACAAGAAGTAAAACTTAATTCACAGCTTTAAATGCACCGTTCTCAAACGGTCGAAATGAAAGACTAAACCAGACAATAGTTAACAAAATAAGATGCAAAATTAACGAAACAAATGGGAAAAAAGCTTGGACAACGATAGCGAGATAAATGTGTAGATAAATATAACATTACGGAACATTCAGTTACAGAACTCTAGATCACTATCACCCACAGGACACCAAACACTTGGATAAATGCCAACGCGTTTCGACAGCAATGCTGCTATGTCATTATCAAGGCGATAATAAAAC
>SMLS01071356.1:0-56130 GCA_004785975.1 Popillia japonica | reverse complement strand
TGTTGCTACCATCCATGCAAACCCAAATTATTTAGGTCCCTTATAGATTGTTTTTGGAAATGCTAATCAAGAGTTTACACTAAAAATTTCCTTAAGGTATTTCATAAATATATTGCTGAAAAGTCAGGAAAAATTTGAAATGAAATATCTAGCAAGTATGGAATTGTGTGAATCTTTTACAATTTAATCAATTATAATAACACATAAAATCACATCCGCGGGGAAACAGATTTATTAATTTATTATCTATCTATCACTACTTCCATTTAAACAAGTTTCAGCATCAGTTTTCCACAATAGATTTATATAATGTAGTATAAAAATAAAATAGTTTTTAGCTTGAACTCCTTTAGAACACTTATTCGTTCGTCTAGAAGCTTGTAAAGCATTAACATAATAGAAATAGTTAATTTACTATTGCATCACTGGAAAAGGAAAGCAAGATTATTAAAAAAATATATCAGTAATCATATATTATAGTTGCTATACATTTTTGAAACATTTGCATCTGTATGTATATTATTTACGTACGTCAGCTTCAAGCTCCATTACGGTGACATGTCATATTTTAAAGACGACAGCAGCAGAACCTGTTTGTCGTATACCTTTTTTGTTTTAAACTCTAGTACAAAAGCATTATCTGATCTACCAAACAGGAAACACCTAATACAAACACACTGCATTTCAATAAATAATGATTTTAGGAATGCATCGCCTTTGTCCTAAGTAGTTGGTGTTTTGTAAGAGCAGGTGGTTTTAGTGTTCAAGTATGTCCTAGTGTTCTACTTTCTAAGAGGAGATAATATCAACTCGAACTAAGGGCATTCTTATAAATCAGAAGTAAGGAATGCAAATTAGCACAAACTTAATCTAGAATAAAATGTTTGAATTTAATCTATTTACACATTAATTTGCCTTTGCGTGTCAGTGGCTTTTATAGAAACTGTAAATCAGTCTTTAGAATGTATTTTCATCTCTCAAAATTACTTGATGAATGCTTTGCACATTTTTGACTTTATAAAGCTGAAAATATATTTGAATCGAAAAATTGACCGTCGGTTTTTCCTACATATAACTAATACTTCAGTGATGATGATGAATGTTTTCTATATGACCACAGAGTAGCTAATTCTTAGTTAGAGCAAATGCACGATCTGTATCAAAATACATATAAGATGCGTGCCATACCTTTGGCAACTCAGTAATAGATATAAAATATGTTCCAAAGGAAAACGTCTAGTACAAAGTAAGGGAACAAAATTATGATCCTCATACGCGTTATAAGCGGAAACGACAGCTTTTAGAATCTACATATATGAGAATATATGTATCTAGGAAACTGCAGCTGCAACAGTCTTCACAGTGCATCCATAAATTAAAATAAATAAATATGTTTGCCAACAATGCCACTTTTATGAGTTTTAGTGCAGTAACGGCGCGTTATATATCAGCATGTAAAGCCGTAGCTTCGAACACATTCGATGCAGAGAACATGTTTTAAAAGAATATCGCTAATTATAATGTGTTCCGTATTGATTTCGCATAACAGCTCCATACGAGAGGATTTTTCTACATCGAGTGAGGTCAGTTATATAGTAAGCGAGTATGGTAATTTGTGCTAATTCGTTCGGTCGTAACTAATTCGATTCGGATATTAGCGAACATTAAACTTATCTAATCGATAGTGCTTCCCCATATACCCAAATACAAGGTAAAAACTGTAATTTGCTGGAGCGAATAATTAGTTTTCTTTTGATTGGATGTGAGCAAATAAAATACGTAAGTCGATTATGCGACGTGGGTACCGAACTCGACTATCTCGAACTTTATTTTGTTTTAACTAAAAGTGATAATGAATATACTATAAAATATGTACATATTGACACATAACTGTGGAATCGTGCATTAAATCATCAAGTGATCACTAAACAAACTCGATATATTTGCTTTAGTATCTACACAAAATTCAGATAATACCAAGTATTATCTGGTTCATCTATTAATAAGAAGTATGTATCTACATTAGGCAAATCGTCTACCACAAGTGCTTTTAGTGTTTGAGATCTGCCCACTTGAATGTGTCAAAGTTCTAATAGCTAATTTACACGTGCTTAGTACATGTTCAATTAAAACGTACACTAGATGCAGTATAGTTTCTGAACAAAGCATTAACTCCATAGTATTTTTTAACTTCAGTCTATTATGAATATACAAGGTTATCATAAAGTAAGGGACATATTTTAGATTATTATGGCTTTATAACAAATTAAGTTAAGTACAAAAAATAAACGACATCTAATTGCTTAAGGAATAAGCTTCTACTAAATCTACGGGACACCGTTGGATTGCGAAGATTTCTCTAAAGAGTGGGTTTCAGAGCGGAGCCCTGTCAAATAAAAGCGTACCTCAATTTGATACAAAAATTTGGAAGAACAGGTTCTGTAACTGGCTTATCAATATCAAGAAGACCAAAAATTAGTGATGTCCAAGTTGCAGACTTTCTTCATAAAAACTAGGACGTAGCGAGAAGCAATCCACTAGCAATCAGCACTGCAAATGCGACATCCAACCTCTAACACTGTATCCATATATACTGAAGATGCTGCTTGAATAAAAACAGACAGATTTGGCGACTAGGTACGATTTTTCCTTACCAATAATGACTCAAATGGAAATTGTATCTGAATGATTATCCCGTATTTTATGGACAGATGAGGCACATTATACATTGAATGGTGAAGTTAATATTCAAAACTGTAGAATCTGGTCTGCAGAAAATCCACAAAAAGTCGTTCAAGAAAGTAATGACAAAAAACTCACCGTTTGATGCGGCTTTACAGCTGATTTTATCATTCGTCCGTATTTCTACGAGTGAATGCAGAATGGAGAAGCCGTATCAGTAGCTGTAAGCGGTGAAGGATGCTTGCAATTGTTAAGAGATTACGTTATTCCAGAGTTGCAAAACAAGCACCTCGGAATTGAAAACATGTTTTATGAAGGAAGGAGAACAAGCACACATTTTCCTACTTCTCAAAGAATTGTTAGCCAACGTTTATTAAAATCATGTGATAAGCAGACATTTTGCATATTTATGGCCACCAAAACTGCCTGATGTTAACCCAGCGGACTGCCGGCCGTAGAATTATTTAAAAAGTTTAGTGCTTAGAAGACCACCAACAACACTAAAAGAATTAAAAGAATATTACGGAGCAAATTAGTGCAATTTAACCAGAAATTTTACGAAATGCTGTGTACAATTTGGAGGAAGGGTTGGTAATATCACAGCAACAAAATGGAGGTCATATTGCGCATTTTCTGTAACTGGTTTTGGGCGTACTATATCCCATTCCTTAAGCAATTGGATTTCGTTTATTCTTTGTTAGTAACTTAATTTGTTAAAAAGTTATAAAAATTTCAGCCATATCCGTTAGAATTAGTCTATGAAATCCTCATATAACTGGTCTCGGCGCTTGTGCTGCTCCTTAGACGCTTAACACATCTCATGCTAGCACAAGTGAATCAAACCTTATTAGATTTACGGGGGATCGTTTTTATATTCCCAGACTCGGTTGTTTGGAATTTTGATAATCTGTTATACACGGTTTTACTATTTTCTAATCGCAGATGCCTTGATATCTTGCGTTGTAATTTACAAAACAATTGCAACATTATTAGTTTTATTATCTGTTAATTTGTCTCGTCAAGCGTTGAAATGGTTGCCGTTCCAAGGCAACTATTTTCGAGTAGACAAAATTGTTTAGACATGGTCGAGAATCACTTGATGATGATCCCAGACCAGGGCGCCCTGCTGACGCGATCACTTCAGATGTTGTTGAAAAAACCAAGTGTTTTGTACTAACAGGAGTTTTAGAAAACATAATTTTCAGAATTTTACACGATTACCTTCAGATGACAAAGGTTAGTGCACCATGAGTGCCGCGAATGCTTTCGCCATTCCAAATGTGTGTTCGTGTTGAGACCTGTGAACAATTCTGGATTCACCATTGTAACCCTCAATTGAAACAAGAGCCAATGCAGTGGCATGTTAAGGGCTCCAGCCCTCCCATAAAGTTTAAAGTCACCCCCTATGCAGGAAAAATAATGGCGACTACTTTTTGGGACAGCCAAGGAATTTTGTTAATTGATTACATGAATAGGGGTAGAACGATAACGGGGGAGTATTACGAAAATCTGATGTATCGCTTTAGAGATGCTATTAAAATGAAGAGACGCGCTCCACGACAATGCACCACTGCACAAGTCAAGACTTTCAAAAGCTGCTATACCTGATTGTGGCTTCAAAAAAACCCAGTGACTATTTTTTGTTCTCGAATCTCAAAAAACCACTAAGGGGGACAAGATTTAGGGACAATGGCGAACTTACAGCAGCAGTTGAGGGCCATTTTGCGGAAAAACCAAGTGCTTATTTTTATACTGGATTAAAGATATTATTGAAACGGTGTTATACCTGTATTCTAAAGCAGGGGAACTATATTGAAAAATAAGATTTTGTTATTGCTCTAGTCTTTTGTTTACGTGCCTTGTCCGGGAACATAGAAACGACCTCTCGTAACTACACCTTCAATTATTCTAACATGCTTAGTATATTCTAAAACTATTCTTACAGTCGTCCCTAATCTTTTCTATATTGTCTAAATCTTCACAAATTTCTTGGACACGTGGAATTCAAGCTAGTTATATTTGCTGAAATTGACAATTTCTTCTAAGTTACTAATAACCGAAGTAACATATACTAGGAGAAAATGTTGCTAGATATAATTATGTTTCAATTCCTTCATGTAATTTCTGTTATTTTTGTTCATTCCGTTGGAAGCTTTATACGATTTTTTCGTATAAATTATAGTGATTTATACTTTCATGATTTTCTAACCTTACCAATTCTGCGGATTGCCTAGAGGTTATCTATACAGACAGATACAGCAATAGGTAATCTAATAATTCTATCAGAAAGAACATTTTTAAGAACGTAATATCTAGGTAACTCAATTTAGGGAACAGCACGATACGAGCACTATTTCTGATGTTATAGGTAAGATATCTAGATAATTAGTTTTGCTAAGAAATAAAATATAAATAAAGTAACGTACTTGTATGTGATATTTAGCATACAACTTATATACCGCTATTTGTTAACCACATTTGCTAAAAAATTTTCTTTGCCTAGCCACCTATTGTTAAAAAAGTTCCCAAGAATTACTGTGGGTGAAAACGGGAAGCAGCTGAGGACATTTTGGTGGTGTAAGCAAGTTCATTTTACAAGCAGCAAAAAATCTACCGAGGCTGTCAAAAGATACTTAAAAGTTACATGCTACACTTTGAGGAAAACAACATCTACTGTACATATTGCTGTGTATCTTTGATGACGATAAACAGGTATAATTAAAAGGTGTGCGCCGGCCAGCTTCAGGCATACAAACACTACCACTAGTGATCGCGAGTAGACTCTATCTACTATACAAAAAGATCCACAACAATATGTATGTATGTGCTACAATATGACCCGTGTATACTATGATGGGACAACGTTGTTGAGTGCCTTGGAACTGATTACCCGATTAAACCGAGATTGTAAATCTCCCTCAATACAAACATTTTGAAAAAATCATCAATAACAGTTATGCAATTAAGTCTTGGTAGTATACAGTATCAGAAAATTGAAAAAGCAGGCAGCAAACAGCAGTGAAGATCAATAAAAGGCGATACCTACGTACATACGTACAGCGAGGTTGTAAAATACTTCTAAATATTATAATTCTAAAAGTAACCGACACACACATATACACATGTATGTAACTGCGTATCTAGCAATAAAAGGCGATAGCTACGTATATACATACATACGTACAGCGAGGTTGTAAAATACTTCTAAATATTGTAATTCTAAAAGTGACCGACACACACATATACACATGTATGTAACTGCGTATCTAGCAAATTTAGTATTCATATTATGCGAATTTTGCCCAGTTTAACTGCCACATCGTCTGACTGCGATGTAGAAATGCTAATGCCGCTATATAAAAGTGTTGTTTCACAGCTGGTCAACAATAAAAGTAGAATAAAAAATGCAAAGCTTTACTACAGCACTTCATTGAAATTCATAGTTTGTATATATTTACCAAAATTGAAAAATGTAGTAGTGTGAGAAAATTAAGTTAAATCAAACTTAAGAATGGACAACCTAGTATAAAGAACTGAATATTGTTAACAAACTTAATGTCGTGAGTCTGTTATTTAAGTCGGTACAAACGTTATTGTTTGTGATTCTACATGCATTATTTATAATTCACCATACATCCAAAAATGAAGATAAATGTGAAATGATAGCTCAGAATTAAAACTAAGTAAACCAAATTGATTCGTCCGTCAAATGTGTAGAAGCAACAAAAGGTGTTTTACAGATGATAAATATACGACAAAATATAACAAAGGAATCGCGCTAAATGAAAAAGGTCTACGACTGGGGATTCTGAAAACTGTTACATAAAGGGAAACCGTTTTTTTTTTTCCAGAACGCACATAATATTCAGATAATGTTAATGATTGCCAGCCTCCATTATCAAAGATAATTACATACAAGCTCTGCCTGTCCCTGGTTTTAATATCGATTTAAAATAAAAGCTATATTTTCTGCACTGCAATAATATACAACAAAATTAAGTAGATACTGATCTTATTTTTATGTTTCGTCGTGCTGTGAACCAATAATTTAGAATGGACAAATGATACTGAAGGTTTCCACGGTCCTAATGTCTGTAATGACGGCGTCTGGGTTTTGAACGCGGTACAAAACAAAAAATCTAAAAAAGGACACTCAAACAAATTAAAAAAATAGGAAGGACTACAAACTTAATTAACTGTTATCCTTTGGAGTAAAAGGTAATGAAAAAAAGTCAGAAGGTTACAAAAACTCGACATGTCAACCACGTCATCAGAAGAAATTACTTATGTACATTAGCAGTTTCTGTAGCTCTTTTTTATTTATTTATTTTTGTGCTTGGGTTTATTCATTTTATATATTGTATTTATACTTCTTCCGAGAAGTCATATCTTCTAACTGCATATGAAGACAATTTGCTGGAGAGATAGAAAGATTGTGCTGTTCGTATTAACTGCGGTCAGAAGATCCTGTGATACGACCATATATTTATATTTGGCGCGCCACTTGTGCTGAGAATGCCCCTGCAGTTCCAGTTCGCGCCTCCTTAGGAAATAGAGCTATTGTAAATTCGGCAACAAGATTTTCTATCACTACTTTGATCTTGAAAAAGAAAATAATCGTAAATTAAATCAACATTTGTATTTATTAGGTATACTTACTTGGATCTTTTGCATAAATTGTGAATCGTGTTTATTTGAAAAATTCATCCAGTTTGTGTTGACATGTTTATAGAAAAAGCGGCAGATAAGGGCGTGTATGATTTATTTTACATAAACGAAAATTCAATGACATTTGACTAGTGTTAATTGTTAATTGTCAATCACTTGGCTTTAAATTATTACGTCGATTCTAGTTCAAACAAATAATTTCTCAGTTTTTAACAGATTTCAAAATGGCCTTCACTTTAGAACACAAGATTGTTTTCGTCCAGGCTTATTGTCACAGTGGTAATATGGATGTACTCAATACTACTGCAATAGATCAATTGCAATTTAAGAAAACATCGGATAGAAATCTGAAACTGATGGGGATAGAAATCTGAAACTGATGGTCTGTCAAAAAACCAGGCAGTGAGGCACTTTAAGAAACTTACACCTCAAGTAGTCAATGAAGAGATAATAGAGCATGAACCATAAACATCTGTTCGAGTCAACAAAATCACCCAAATTATTGAAAAAAGATTTACAATTTTATCCACACCTTGTGACTGCAGTATAAGAGTTGTTAGAAATTGGTTACCCCCGTTGACTACAATTTCGTAATTGGTTCGTAAATATGAACAATAATAATCCGGTGCTTTCACAAAGAGTCATCTTTACTGATTGGTTGCTATGGTTCTGTAAAACGGGATACCTAAAGTTACAAAATTCAAGAACTTAAGGTAGTGAAAATCCACGCATTATTGAGGAATCGCTACATCCAGAGAAAATAGGTGAAAATAGGCAGCGTTAAGCCAAAGGCGAAGCATTGGACTGGAATATTGATGTGATGTATGAGGTGTGGTATTTACTTTAAGTAAACTTATCTACTACTACAATTTTTCAAGTTATAATTGAGTTTACGTATATTAAGCATCGTTTGCTATATGAGAAATTTTAGAATTTTTTGAGCAATTGTTCTCTTCAAATAATATTATTGTACATTCACCAAGGTAATGGTGTCAAAAAATCAATCTTCGCATAAATATAATAAGTTCTTATTTTCCTTAATGCAGCTACTATGAAGTTCACAGTCTACTGCTCTACAAATGGTAAGCAAGGAGAACCATAACTATGAAATCCACAAGAATAAAAGGAATTCTTAGGCAAAGACAGAAATGATGGTGATTTTAATAATGATAAAACTTTTATAAGCGGCAGCCACGGTTGTTCAAGAATGTCGATAGGTTACTGAAAATACCAGTGACAGCACCTTATCTTTATAATATAAACTTTTTGTTATTCCACAAGCAATAGGTATACATAACGTAGCCTCATAGAAAGTAAAAAATTGGTTTCCATATAACAACGCATTGTCAGTGCCACATCTTTACATGAGTGTACCTACATACAGACGATTGTACACTAAATTATGCAGTTTGTATTTATACTTGCAACTACTTTGATTTGATTATATGTTAGAGTAGATTGTTCATTTTACAGTATCTCTCAGTTACTGCCTGAGATACGAGCATGCAGTAGCCTGGCAACTACTTCTTACTAATGTTTTTATGTTACTTTCTTCAACGAAACTCAGTCTAAGCTTTACTGAATTCAATACAAATCTGAGTTTTGAGACATGTCACTTATTTGACTCTTCTTTTACATGTAGCTCAAGAAATCCGTTATTTTTGTGATTATATATTCATTATGTGGGCTAATTTAACTTTGCGAATATATCTCCTTTAAATTCAAGACAATATGACCGTTCAAATTTATAGAGACCAGTTAATTTTATCACTACACTACAATATGTAGTTGATATAAGTTGCATATAGCAATCTCAGTGCCTAAATAGTGTATCTGTTTTATATGCATGAGTTCCACATTCTGCGATGTTTCATACAATCTTCGTTGACGTATCATAACACATTCCGTATAGGAATATAATTTCATTCTATTTACTCATTATAAATTCCATCAAGACGTTTTATACGAAATACTTTGAGTTTTTGTTACCTTAAACTGATAACTAAACAGCACAACTTTTAGACAAGTAATACTTTAATCCATATATAATTATTGAATATCTTCTTAAACTGTTGGATAACTTTAGAGATTCTAATTTCGTCCTTTGTTACAGTGAATTGTGCATATTTCACGATGACAGACGTGCAAGTGAATATCCCGGGAAATAAGAGTAGTTTACTCGCTAACAATTACGCTCTAGCAACCATGTACGCACTCAACGACCATGTGTTACATAGCACTGACCTGGTCAGGTATTCAATTGTGAAAGTGGGTGAAGAGCTGCTGGAAATCTACCCCCCGACTGGAGACATTCTGTTTACGTCGAATTTCTTGAATGACACCATAAGAAGTAAGTAACTATTTAGCTTAATTAATAAACATTGCTAGATTAAAATACGACCAAGATTAACTACAGTATTTAAGACTTACAGAACCCCATTGTGTAGACTCCAAACTAAAATATAAATAAAAAGTGTACCAATTTATAATTACAGATTAATAGATTCATTTTCTGGAAGGACTAAATATCGTAACTTTGCTATGAATTCCTCAAAAAGTATAAATACAGATCCCACTTTGTATGTACAGGTCCGAGCACAATCGATTCTCTTGATATCAGTTTGATGGCGTGGGATTGGCCTTTAACTGAAAGCCATCAAGTAAAATGTAACGCCAGTCATGGTGTTATGTTTCTAGAAATTGCTTCGGTATTATTACTATAATTTTTGCTACTCATTATTTTGTGAGAAAGTACTGTACTGTTCTATTTTTATTTACTTTGTAGTTTTAACACTTAAGAGATTTCAATTAAAATTATTGAAATATACACGCTGTTAGGTAAATATGCGGCAAAATTTCAAAGAGGCTTCGTTGGCCTATTCTAACAAAATTGTGACCTATGATGAGTTTTGAAAAATCCTTTGTTTCGAAGATAAAGGGCGAACAAAATTTGCGACAGTAACAACATTTTATTATCAAAAAGGACATGTACAGTTGCTCAATGTACAATAAATATTTGAAATGACTTTCTCCCACCAGGATACAAGCACTCAATCTTCCCGTCATTTACTGCCGAACTCTTTCAAACACGGCAGGGTTATTTCTAATTGAGTTACAATCAGAGAACGCCAGAAGACAAAATCCAGGAGGTTTAAATCTGCGGATCAAGCAGCTCAGCGTAAGTGGTTAAAAATCACGAGCGACCAAACGGAAATGTGCTGGTGCCTAATCCACATTGCAATTCTTGTCACGTGTGGCACATCCTCCAGAAAGTCAGGCAGCGTTGCTTCCAAAAGGTTGCGATACACCTGGCCAGCAAGTCTTTTTGTTAGAAATACCGCTTCAATTAGTTCGTCACTCACAATTGCAACCGAAACATTCAATGGGAACCGATGTTGAAAATGATCTTCACATATCTGATGTGGATTTTCATCTATCCGCATATGGTTGTTGTGAAAATTCTATATTGTCTTTCTTGAGTAACTGGCTTCACCGATAATGAGACTCTGTGACACGAATAGGGAGATGCAAACTAATACTTGCTGCGTGTTAATTGGAGTATGGATACAACAAATTTTCCAAACTGTCCAATGACTTACATTCAAAGTATTTGCAATTTATCGCGTAGAACTACCAGAATCTTTCTCTAGTATGACATTCTGTTCCAATTGTACCGTTGTTGCAGTCATTGATCTTCCTGGTCCTCCACTCCAATGAGCCTTTTTGACGAAGACGTCATTAATTATTGGAATACTTCTTGCCTGTTCTGCCTCTTTTGTGCAAGGAGTCAATCCTTGAAAAACGATTGAAGTGGATATCACACTATATAGTTCCAATTCACTTTGCTTGCATCCATGTTGTAGACTTTCATTCCCTATTCTTTTAAACCACCAGTTATACGTGATACTGTAACAGCAAACCTAATTCTCCAACAAAACAAATTAATGTTTTTCTTCAAGATTTAAAACAAACATCGAAACTGCTTGTGAATACATTCTAAGAGATCAAAGTATCTCTTGTCTGTGATACAAACGATAGCGGCCATAAATATACAATTAGATTCATAGCTGGTGGCGTTAAAGCAAGTGTAGTTTGCAACTATTAAAAATTTTGACCTTCAGTATAATAGTGGATCTCCCGTATCTAATACTGACACAACTAACAAGAAATGAGTTCTTGTATTCACTAGACAATTGATGCACTTTAATTCTCATTGGATGTCAAATGATCTCACGATTTGTGTATGATTAGCATAATTTCCAAATAGAAACGATAACCGTCTTAATGTATTTCTAATGGAGTTGTGGGATATCTAAATTTAGGTCACTAAATTGTACTATCATAACCACAAAGCATTAGAATTATTTAAAATTTGAATTTTTCATTAGCTAAAAAAATTAATCTAAGTGCACTCTAAAATGCAAACTGTATATACGTATGTACCATCACGGACGTTGGTTATGTCCGGTATCTAGCGGTACAGCCTGCGCTCCTGTCACTATTCCCTTTAAGATAAAACGGACATGGTGACAGGAGCGCAGGCTGTACCGCTAGATACCGGACATAACTAAAGGCCGTGAGTGTACATACCTGCGCTTTGTAAATCAACTTATAAAATATGCTCGAAGGATTTATCCAACTATACTTCAAATACATATTATGTAATACAATAACACCAAACTAAACAACATTTTAGAAAATTCTTAAGTTTTTTATCTGTCAGTTTGTACTGACTTGCTATATTGTTAAATAGCTAAATGTTTCATACGCAATTTTTACCAAAAATTCAAGAAGTTTCTCTTAAAATAAAGATAAATCCTTCTCATTTTAATTTCCATAGGAAGAAATAAATTTACTTTTCGACAATAGAAGGATAACTGTAGTTAAAATATAAATTAATTTTATTTGCATATTTATTTAGTGTAATCCGAACCATTGTTACTGACAAGAAATATCGCTGCTGGGCTTGACACTTTCACGAATTTATTTTCAAGACCTACATCACAATATTTATGCAAATAACCACGTTTTAATTGTAGCAGGGGCTGTAACAAAACCGAAGCGTCTAACTTGAAAAGTGGTACTTTACAATCTGAATTAATTAATATCAAGCAGTCGAGTAGCAGTGTTGCTTTTTCATTTCTCAAGTATTACAACACGGTATGTTAAATAATACATCCATAACTAAGAACTGTATGATACAATTGTAAACAAATTTTTCGTATACAGTGAGAATTAAACTGTTATATTTATAAATTTAGAATACACAGAATATGTCGGGTTAGTGAGTTAATGGTGGCGCTATATTATCCAACGTTATTTCAAATAAACATCCTATTAATTTATTTTACGATTTCTCTTATTCAATATCAATCTTCTTTAATATTCCCTACACCATAATTTTTAGAATATAAGGTTTAGGTTAGTTTCCAGTTTTCTATAATGCCTACATCAGTTTTGAGATGTTTATATTGTCATTCTTTTATGAATTGATGTAACCAATATAGAGGTTTCACAATTTCATATATCAGAATAGAATAAATGTTCCAATTTTCATTAAGTAAAAGTTAATTTATATTTTCAATCTTGCATCTTCTTTCTCACGAATTCACGATATACCTACTAGTATGCTACAGCATCTTACTATGCAGTATTGTTTATCAGCTACCATTTCAAATACTGCTGTGTAACCTGTGGTGTGTGCATTTGCGTATTATAACTTTGCTATAGCAATATTTCGTAAAAACTAATATTGCGTTGTTAATCGCCACAAATTTCTCCTCAATACACTCAGCTCTGAACAAATTTAGTCGAAGTTACCCAGTTTATGAGCCGATGTTTGGACAGTAGACAACAAGTGGACGTAATTTATACTAATTTTGCGAAAGCATTCGATACCATCGATCACACCATAATAATTTTCAAGTTGGCAGCTTTTGGATTTTCAAAGGCAATTGTAGACGTCATTCGTTCGTATCTACACAACAGATCTGCATACGTCTGCTACAATGGATTCGTCTCAAATACTTTTACACCTACATCCAGAGTCCCACAAGGGTCAAATCTTGGACCTTTATTATTTAATATTTACATATATTAAGGATCTGTCAACATCTGTAAGTTGTAAAGTCTTGGCGTATACGGATGAATTGAAAATATATCATAAAATCACTTCATCGTCTGACTGTGATGTACCGCAAAAGAATCTAGCTGTAATTCACAATTGGTGCACGGAGAACAAGATCCGACTTAATATTAACAAATGTGCAGTTGTAAGCTATACAAGGTGCAAATCACCTATCACCTATTCATATAGTGTAGAACATGTCAGTATCGCACGTCAACTTAAAATCAGGGACCTTGGCATACAATTCGATGATCGCCTTTTGTTTACTCAACATATAGAAACTGTATGTAACTCCACGTCTCGTAATCTTGGCTTTCTAATAAGGTCGTGCCGAAACTTTTTCGACGTTACAGCTCTTAAATTGCTGTTCTACAGTATTGTACGCACGCAACTGGAATATGTTTCAGTAGTTTGGTATCCCATATACACATATCAGCAGCTGAAAGTGGAGAGGGTACAGAAAAGGTTTTTAAAATACCTTTCTTTTAAAGTTACTGGTATCTATCCTTCTCGCGGAGAGGATTACGATAATTTCCTGCATATGCATAACATGGAATTACTAGCATATCGTAGAGACGCTGCCAGTGCCAACTTTTTCATTAAGCTAATAAACAATAAGATTGACTCTCCGTCTTTACTCGGTCAAGTGGACTTCCTTGTGCCTGGAGCTGGAGCACGATACTCTAGTACTTTTTGTATAGCCAGGGCGAAGACAAATGCTCTTACAAAGGCACCATTAACACACATGGCAAGAAATGCTAACAAGCTTTCTGAGGACCCTTTCGTTTGTCATTAATAGGCAGTGATTAAATATGAACAATTGTTTGTAGTGACCTACGTAAATAAATTTGGTATTTAGAATATAGTGTGGTTTTCTCGCTTAAATAAATTGTCTAGTTTGTTTTTCTTCATATGCACTATCTTAATTAATCTGTACGATTATCCTGTAAATAGATGTAAATCTTTTGGGTAATAATAATACTAATTATTATTATTACTATAATAATACTTACTATAATAATACTTATAATAATAGTAATAATAATAATAATAATAATTATTATTATTATTATTATTAAGATGCCACGAATTACATGGTAACGGGGCTATTTTCATTTTACTATCTACAGCGATCGATGTTAGTAGAGCAATCAAAACGCCAGGTTTACGTCAAACTTGTGCGGCCGTACTTCAAAATTTGTAATCAAAACATCAGTTCGTTACCGTTTGATTACCATCGCGAATTAAAGTTGCTTTATTGGAACACAAATCAAAAACCGAACAGAAACTTTTAATGACAAAAGCTTCCGCAACTGCAATCTATAAAATCAAGTAATCGGACGTTGCTAGAATTGAATTTCGTATGCCGTAATGAAAACCCAAAATACAGCATCGATTTTACAGTAGGAGCCAACGTAAGGATTTAGTCTACTGCCGTAACTAAAGTTTTCAGTAATCTGTATGACAAACTTATTTATACTACTAACATTAAGTGTAATTTACTTTGTTGTAGCAATAATATTTTTGATTCTGATGGTAGTAATAAATAAGGGATAAGATTGGAGCAGGGAGGCAACGTTGTACATGATGTAATAGCTGCGCAACTATTCGCATATGATAGATATCGCAATTGTTGCCCGGCACCTCCACCAAAAATTGTAGAGGACGAATCTAAGATGTTTAGCGGGAGCACTTAGTTAACAGGTATCCATTATAATAGTTAGAAAAATGTTGAAAGCTGTACCTACCTCTGTAATCCGACTAACTCGTGAACAAATAAATAGGCCAAACACGGATTGACTGGTATAAACCTAAAAATAAATCTATTATTCATCAACATTGGGACCAATTGCGGTCTTATCAGCATACGGGCTGCCGTTCTTAATTTTTCATATCCTATATTCAAAAAACGCTACCTCAGATAAGAATACAATACGGAGATCGATATATGCTCTACCGTTCAGTGAAAGATTAAGCACCTCTGGCAACAAGCACAACCCTCTTGCCGTATAACAATTATACAGGAAGAAGCAATACTTATTTACTGATATCGTAGGATTGGCTTGCGACAACATGCAATAGTATTCGTTTTCACCGAATCAAAGTTGACATGCTAATCACATTCAGAGTTAATCGCGAATGGTCAGACAATGAAATACATATCCATTGGACATACAATTCCATTCATTTACGGTGATGTTTGAGTGTTAATGGAGTTCGTTTCAATGCTCTAGTACCTCGATATCATCCTACTCATATCCACGATACGTTATTGTGGCCAATTAATACGCGTTTTATCCCCCAATCCCTATGCCTGTTCAAATTCGCCATCATACACTTGCAAAAGTTACTGACTTAATAACCAACATAAAGAGAGCGCACAGGGATGATGTTTATGTACATAAATATGTACGGTTCCAACACACCAAGCATTTTCAGAAGTAAATTGTAACCCGCTTAACAATTCTTGCTGTAAACGTTTTTAATCAGTACATGAACATTGTAGTGCTCTAGGTGAAAAGAACCCTAATGTAATAAATGCCAAGGAGTCTTCGCGCCACTCCCTTTTTATAAATAGCAGAAAGTCTTCGGTGATGGTATTTGGTCGGGCTCTTGCCAGATCTAAAGCTCTGCCGAACATTGAAATATTTCTCGATGACACTGTTCTTCCCATTTCCGAGAGTGCGCGGTCCCTGGGCCTCAACCTTGATACACAACGCCGGTTTAAACAGCACGTTTCACACCTAGTCAGCGGTGCGTTCTTTAAACTAAAAATCTTGTACAGCAGCAAGGAGTGTCTGAACTGTGATCTTAGGAAGCTATTGTGTCAATCATTAGTACTGTCTAGATTTAATTTTTGTATTAGTGTATACTACCCCTGCTTGGATAGTACTGATACGCTTCGGGTGCAGCGTGAACACATATCCCATACACTCGGGTGGGCCAAATGGCTGAATATAGAACGTAGAGCTGACTATCTCTCTACTATGTTCTATTTCAAAATAGTTTTTGTCAAGAAACCCAGCTACTTCTACCGAAAGTTGCTCTTTCGTTCCGATGTACACACCCTGAATATCAGGACCAAGGGTCTATTAACATCGCCAGTTCACCATCTTGAGCTATTCAAGAAATCTTTCTCATATAACGCTGTTCGACTGTACAATGCTATCCCAACTGCACTAAAGAAGTTGACTCCACCAACATTGGCTTATCACGTTAGAAAACTATATTGCTGTCCGCCTGCCACGTCATGATCGCGAGCGTATGTATCTGCTTCTGCTTCCGTTCGTTTCTCTCTATCTCGCCTTCTTTTGTTTCTTTTTCGCTTCTATTCTTATACTCTTCTCCTATAAATATTCTTTCTTATATCAATAGCAACTAGATACGAATTTAGGTTAGGTTTTCGTTTAGGTTAAGTTTAGTTTCAATTTACTTTTAAGTTGTTTGGGTCCGAGAATAAGAGCAGCTTCTTGTTGTCATGAAGCTGATCTCGGATCCCTTTGATGACACTGCTTTAGTAACTCTTTTTCTATATCTGAATATACTTTTCGTCGTCTATAAAAAAAACTATTATTATTATTATTATTAAGTATTGCGAGAGTATTCACTTACATAGAAAAACTTACCAATACTGTTTTAAATCTGTCAACAGGTAACCGATGAGGAATCTGAATCCCTAACGTTTTGTTCTCGTTTACATTCAATTCAAAATTACGCTTTATGATCATCACTGTCTGTTTATGGATTTAATACTCCCTTAAGGCACGAATTATTTTGCATATACAAAGTCTACAGACAAATCTAGCAACGAATATGCCTGGCACATTTGGCGCGTTCGGAGCACACGTAGTACCCACACACAAATTCTTTCAGCGTCCTCTCTTCGCGTTCTCTTTCTATACATTTCAATAGGTATTTGCGTTTTCCCGTTTTTTGTGGGTGTACGTTCTCCAGTCTACTGTATCAACAGTTCATCGGAAAACAGATGATGCATAAAGGAATTCTTTTTCTCTTTGGCCAACAGTAAATTGAAAGATACTAAAAAGGAGAAAAATAATCTAAAGAGGATGTATTTATTCACATTAAAAAGGTTATACGAGATTATCGTCTATCAGATGGTAAAAGTTTTTTCCGAGCGACGTTTGAATAAATGACTGGTAAAGACCCCTTTCAGCTTTAAAAATTAGACAAACTTATATCTGGATAAGAACAAACATTTTCCGATTTTAATTAACTTAACCTAATATATGTATATCTAAATTAGGTACTCTCCTATTTATAATGCCAATAGAATGTATTTTATAAGTGTCTTTTGCGGGTTAATATCTAGTACGCCAATACTACAAAGACATATTCGCTAAAATTTGCGTACCAATTAAATACTCTGTTAAACACTACCACAGAATTTATCAAACTCGCTGTTCACCATTTCAGTTTGACGCTTTTGATTATCGTAATATGGAAACTACATTAAACGCGCATATTCTAAGTGAAATTGTACTAAGGGTAAATATAGACGTTTTAGCGCGATTATATTGATTAAGGATTTATAGTTATGGAGTATAAAATCAACAGAGCATCTGCTGTAGCGGTAATATTGTCTGCATACTAAATGAAGTGAGGTATATATATACATATACAGGGTGTCCGCGATATACAAAGCATGCTTTTAAGGGATGATAGCTACAACGATTTAGAAACAAAAACATATAATACACCTTAGGTCTATCTGTAAGCTTAAACGAGAAAAAAAATTATTTCTCATGTCACAAACTTCGACGCATACTGTTCAGCGGCAGCCGATCAGTATAGCATTTACCCGACGATTACAGGCGTCTGTTCTTGAAAATGGGCAACACATCGAGCCTTTCCTGTAATACATTTTCTCCTGTCTCTCAAAAAAGTTCTTTTTAGAAGAAAAGAACTCAATTTTGTAGTAGCCTTTACGAAAGAGCTTAAAGCGCCATAACATGATTGCAGTAATTACATTGTTTTCATTCAAAACGAATTTCCCTCAACTTAAATTTTCATTTACCGATCGTATCTATTAACCCTGCTGCGTCGTTCGTTTTGTCTACACAAATAAGATGCTCGGGTCTAAAACGACCAGTTACGTTAAAATGGCTGATTAATTATCACGTCTTCATTTTTATATTCAAATAAACATGTCTAGCATAAAAGCAAACATTTAATAAAAGAAAATTGAACATTACATTTCAAAATAATACAAAAACTAAGAATAAACTTTTACAGAATATAAACATTGCGGAATATAGAAATTAATAGTAGCAAAAGAAATGACACTAGAAAATTAACTTTATACACAAAGAAAAGTAAAAATAAGTTTATAAAAGACAAAAAAGATATTTTACCTATTTGTAACACTGTTTACATACTTGCTCTAAATGTTTCTTACAACAATACTTTCCACACTTACAGCACAAATTAGCACACTTATTGTCAGTTTTCTTACACATATAGCATCTGCCCCTCTTCTTTGATTGAGTCGATGTTGAAGCTTCTTCTCGGACAACCTTTGTACCAGATTTTATATTTTCCACAATGTCCCTTGCGGCTTTTGTTCTAGGAAAACACCTTCGTCTTTCAATGTGCGGTTTTACTAATGCCATACCCAAATTTTCTAAGTATCGTCATTTACGAAAATCTTTTGAACCCCAACTGTTAGTTACTTTTGAAAATAAAACGTAGGCATTGTAAGAACTAATGTCAATTATATTATAAAAGACGATAAGTAGCCAACGGTTTCTTTTCCTTTTTGCTGTATAACACATCACCGCTTTATCCATGGTATCGACTGCCCCTTTTGTTTTATTGTAATGTAGTATAATTTCAGGCTTTTTACTTCTTTGGTTTGATACTGTTTTTTCTGAATGCAATGTACTTAGCAACACAACACATTTGTTTGATTTTTCTGGAAGGTATGACACCAAACAAGTATCGGAAGTAAATGCAAACTTCGAAGTCATTTTTGGTACATTTTTTGTTTGCAGTAGTTCTGGTGGAATACAAGCCTTGTTTCTTTTCATTGTACCAATCATTGTGATATTTCGTTTGAGAAGAAGCTGTCCGAGTTCATACGAGGTAAAAAAATTATCGCACGTAATATTGTGACCTTTCAATCCGTTAGATAGGTCCAAAACAACCCGCATGCCCTGATTTTGTTCTCTGGCTCCCCCAGGAGGTTTCCCAAGGTAAGGTTGGATGTTCCATACGTATGCTGTGTTATTATCACACAATACCCAAAATTTTATTCCATATCGAGCGGGCTTACTGGGCATGTATTGCCTAATGTGCAGCAAATCTCCCTTGCTGTGTAGGAGGTTCAGAAGACCATTCAATTTGCTTGTCTTTCGATAACATAGTTTCGAATGCCACATTTGAAATTTCTGGTTCTTCCTCTTCCGACTCACCTTCCGAACAAACAGAAATATGATCTTCAATTTCAGAGCACTCCTCTTCGTCAGATGGAACCCAACCATCAGATGAATCTTGTAAATCAAATGTATCATCGTCTGAATTATAAAGTGCTTCTTCTAGTTGCTTTTGTGTCAAGGGAGGCACAAGTTTTGATTGTTTGGAAGTCATAATAAAAAATAAGTAACTCCGCACAAGATGTACACAACACTAAGGTTCAACACTGACTAAACAATATACAAGCACTGTGAGATAAAAATAGTGGAGAGATTTACATGCAGGTCGAAACCTATCGGTATTATTCACACCGCGGTGTACGGAATTATGCGAGTTTCAACTTGTTTCGACTGCTGAAGAGGACAGGACAAAAGTGACCCAAACAACCTATGTGTGTAAACTTTAACTACTAAAAAACTAAAGCAAATATTTTTTCGCTAATTAGAAAATTTTGAAGCTGTATTAATTACAAATAAAGTCCTAAAAGCTCAAATATCTAAAACGACAAATAAAAGTTTGGGAGATGAATAAAGCAGCAACTGGGTCGAAAAGGACCCGAACGACGCAGGAGGGTTAAATACGCCCTTTTCACTCTAACTTCAACATAACACCGATATGATTGTCATAACATTATTAAAAAAAACGCAAAGGTACCTTTATTTTTGAAACGTATGGCCATTGACTTCGTACGATACAATAGTCTAATGTAGTTCAAGGTCGTATAAACAGATGATGCTTGGCTTGCATCTCTGCTTCCATTGAATACGTGTACAGTATGGTGTAAGAGAAATGACACCACGCCTCAATTTCAAAGTATTAAATAATTCGTTTTCATCGTTGTTTTCAGTTATTTTCAACCCTAAATTTTTGATATGGTTTTTTGGTTATTTAAGAAGCAATATGGATGAGTTTTCTTGTACAGTTTGACCAAATAAGGTTTTTTAGAAATAATTTTTTTTCTCGTTTACGCTTACAGATAGACCCAAGGTGTATTATATGTTTTTGTTTCTAAATCGTTGTAGCTATCATCCCTTAAAAGCATGCTTTGTATATCGCGGACATCCTGTATGTACATAAACGAAACAAATTTGTCACAATCTTGATTCAAGGTGACTTTACAGTGATATAGAATTCGTTCTGTTGCTATTACTTGTGCCCAGCCTCAGACAACACGATTTTAACTTTTGTATTAGTATATGCATGTTAGCTGGTGTGGAGCAAGATTTAGATGACAGCGCTCAAAATCTTTGGCGGAGTTACTATTACTACCTATTACTTATAGGTTTTTTGGTCCTAGATATTGGTAGATATAGGTCCACTGAGTTTTATAGGAAAGGTTTAGAGCCTCCCAAAATGTATGTGTACGGTAATGTTACGAGGTGGTCCATAGAAATCTTCAGCAGCAAGTGGTAATTTAGGTCATGTTACCTCGCATAAAAAGTAGAAAAAAAAATATTTATTGTCGTGGGGTTTACAAAAAAACCACATTGTCATGTAAATAAATAAAACACAGTTAAAACTATACAAATGCAACTAACTAATGCAATTAAAAAATATATATAAAGATATAGGTATATATAAAAAAACTACAAAAATATACTTCAGACGGTGAAGGTCCCATAACAGAGCAATAAATGAAATAATTATTGTAGATATTCTCTGACATTATAATAGAAAGTTTGGATTAAATTGTCCTTCAAACGCATATTAAATGTTGTAGGATTAGGAGAAGATTTTATATTCAACCGTATGCATTTCTAATTTTAAATGTAAACAAAGAACACTCATCAATAAATAATGAGGGAAGAGACAATTAACCATTATTAATAAATATAGTTCTACAAAACTCTCTGTTACTGACAATCAGTCAAAATATAATTCGCAATATCCTCTTCTGAATAACAAAAACTCTCTGGTGGCTGCAGGAAAATTACCCCAAAACATGAATTCATATCGAATATGTGAAACAATGTACTAATGGTAATACGTAATTATACGAGTAGCATCAAAGCTAGAACAAACCACTAATTAGCGAATAGCGATTATTGAACTACCTATTGAATTTGTTACACAACTGGGCAATATGGCTGTACCACGACAATTCATTATCAATGTTACAGCCCGAAATCTTTGCATTAGTAGTCAAATTAATTTCCAGAAGCTGTTATGTATATCTATAACGTTATTGCATGGTGTCAACACAACATATACCAATTAAATTTGACGGTCGACACGCGCAAGACATGAATTTTTTTATTGGCTAAAAGTATTACAATGTTCAGGACTATTACTAGTTAGTCTTAAAATATAGTTGTAGTTAAGATCATTTTCTTGCAATAAATACTTACTGTGTTCTGGAAACTTAATAAGGCTCTCAAAGCCTCAGAAGATGTATTTATTGTCTACTGCACAAAAGATGATATAACAGCTTACCTCTGCCGTTCCCTTTTTACTTATACTCTATAACTTTTATGAGCTTATAAATTCTCAGATGGTTATTATTTCTGTTGCAGCTATTACGAATATTAATATCGAGGTGTATGCTGAAGACAGCAGCGGACGCGATAACACCACGTTTCAAGTTAATATCACTCCGCCTGGTATCTTGGATTGTGATCTCATAATACAGGATTTATGTTATTGGCAGTCCGCTACCTACAGAATATACGAGAACAGGGAAGCGAACGCCATCGGCTCGATAAGCTCGCCCTATTTAGCGGAGATGTGCAAAGGATACAACATTACCTACGAAATAACCGATGGTAAGTAAGTAAGTAAGTAGTAGTAAGTTAGTAAAGGTTAGAAGCTTTATCTCTGTATAAGTATAATCAATCATATTATGTTTCGAAAATTAAAATCACTTAAATACCTACCGATATTCCGTGGCTTTGTTCGATCAAGAGTATATTCAAACTTCGATAATATTTCCGCATAATAGTTTAATTTCAACTTGCCGTGAATAAAGTTAGCGGTAGTTCGTCAATCATTGGTACTGCAATAGAACAGAGATGGTCTGATCCGATCTATGAATTTTGAGTGGATGGAAACGCAATTTTTACATAATAATTCTTCAATTTTTTAGCAGAATATATACATAATTGAACGGACTATGCTGGATTCTCGCATATATTCTCGCAAAATCTCGTCTGTCAATATATTTCTTTTAATATTTCTTCATTTGGTAACAAAATATCGTTTTATTGTTAGAACACCGAGTTCGTTGAAATGCTTATTGTTTCTTAGATTTAATAACTATCAAATCAGGTACCTAGCAACGCATCCATGCATAAAAAATTCCAACTTATAACTTGCCTAGAACAAAGTCTGCTTTTGTATTGCAAAAAAGTTTTTGACAAACCTGAATAAAAGATTAACTAAACCACTAACTAAAACATCAAAGTGTCCGTTACCATTCCTGAAATGAAAAAAAGCTATATACTATAGGAACACTCTCGCAATTTGACATGATTCACTCACGAAAAATTTTTCCTTCATTGAAATTTCCAAGTAACCAAAACTAGTAGTGAAAATAGAGCATTATCCCAAAGATAGTGGTCAGTTATTTATAGTTAAAAATGGTGCATCATTCGATTTCGATCAACAATATTTTGTACATGGAAATAAAACATTAACTAATTTTTAACTACAGAAAATTCTTGCTACCAATTTAGGAGATAAACGTGCCTTCGTTCTGCAAAGTTACCGACTAACATAATTTTCCTCGTTTTAAAGAAGATGCTCGTATAGTAAATTAGTCCGCACTGTGGCTTCAATATTTCACACCGGTAATGCGGTTTAGCGCCTACTGTTGTAATATAAGTTATTACTGCGTGTAGTATGAATCTTCATTTTGATCCACTAATTCTACCCTCTGCGCTGCTGTTGCGGATTAGACCTCCCGGTAATTCGACTTAGGCCCACCTTCGAATATATACAAAAGAATAAATTTGGCACTCTTCTGTGGTTACGAAGTAGAATTTAATAGTAGATATGCTTTAACTACATAACACTATTAAAGTAGATTCTAATTATTCATATTAATACAAGTTTGCATCACTTTATGCTTTTTCAGTATTTGCACTAGACTCACGGCATAATAACCACATTTACGTGTAAAGGTTGTTTAAAATTAAGTTCGCGGTGTTGTTCATTTCATTAGTGGTACCAATTGTAAATCCCGGAAGAGGCTAGTGGTTGTGAAAGTTAGCAATATTTTAATCGTATACAAGTAAACTGTATCACTGTTGGCGCAGTTTGTTGAAGTGAATACGCTGTATAAGGTGTTCGTCGTGGATGGCCGTTGATGACTCATAGTCAACCAAATTCAGGTATAATCCACCGATCACATGAACTCGTTCTCAAAGCTCTTACACATGTCGATGAGAGTTGCATTTACATAAAAGCTTTAGCTTAGCTTTACCTTTAGCTGCTTTAAAGAGAAGCATATCTAGTTTTGACCTCTAGTTTAAATGCAGCTTTCTAAGCCAATCCAAAACCATAAAAGCTACATGGAGAACAAGGGCAGAAGTTCATGGACCTTATACCTAGTAGCATAGCGGATCAAACGTATAACTCCTGCCCTAACGATAAAATAGCTAATGATAAAATAGCTAACGATAAAACACATACGTTCGATCCGCTAAGCTACTAAGAATGTGTTTTATCGTTAGCTATTTTATCATTAGCTATTTTATCGTTAGGGCAGGAGTTATACGTTTGATCCGCTATGCTACTAGGTATAAGGTCCATGAACTTCTGCCCTAACGATAAAATAGCTAATGATAAAATAGCTAACGATAAAACACATTCTTAGTAGCTTAGCGGATCGAACGTATGTGTTTTATCGTTAATTTTCAATTAGTTTCTAGAAATTAGTTTTTAATTCATTTCTGTTATGCCAATGTGGCCAATTTTCTACGAAAGTGTTTACGTCGCTCATATCAGTGTGACGAAGTTTGGCGTCAGCCAACAATTTTGCAGTTTGTGCTTTGTGTAGCTTGGAATAATGCTCGCCAATGACAATTTAACATACTACATTTTATAATAGATGCCATTACAGGGTCAAGCAAAATGATCTCCTACACTTTGCACCACCACTGTGCCCGAATCACGAAAAAGAGAAGGAGCTTAGCGTAATGGGTTGGTACCTTGCGCCCTGCCATTTCAGTTGCCGTCATGAATTGGAGAGGCGACCATGCTGCCTTTGTTATTGAAACATTGATGAAAAGTTACGAATCTGTGATTACGACGCAAAGAACTTTAGCTACTCACTTCACGCTTGGTAGAAGACATGCTCCGGTTCCAGATCGCAAAAAAATACTGTTGTGGGTTTCAAATTTTAGAGCCACATGTGGGACCTGTTCGGACACCTGAAAATGTAGCAGCTGTAAGAAAAGCAGTTGAACGATTTCAAAGATGTTCAGTTGTTAAACAAGCCGCTTCTTTGCGTTTGTCAGATCGTACTGTAAGAAGAATTTTACATGACGTTCTGAAGTTCCACCCATAGAAAATAACGATCGTGTATGAAGGGAGTAGCAAAATCTCAGAGTATTTTCCAACGATATTCTTGAAAACGTCCCACAAAATGATCTTCTAGTAACTAGTGACAAAGCTCATTTTCATTTATCTAGTTGTGTGTCATGAAGGACCACTTCACAGCCCACGTGTTGGAATCGTAATATTAACATACAAAATAACTGACAAGAATTTTGCTGCAATCGTAAATTAAACAAAATACATGTACATAATCATTTGGAATTAACATGTACTTACAAAGTCTCTACAACAACTTCATTAAAGTACTTTTAAACTACATATTTGTCATCGTAGTATGAGGAAACCACTGTTAACACAAGTTTTACAATGCATTAGTGTAATTACAGCATTTACTGAAAGAGCTGCTTCGTTTTGTACATTCTTCTCCAGTATATTGTTCTTTGCGTAACTAACATATCCACCTAAGGCATTAAAGATCCTCAATTAACTTTGTGTTACACCATGCCGGTTTTCGTCTAATTATACCAGCATGATTCAAAACATATTAATTAGAGTTACGAAGACGTACAATCCTGCATAAGCTACATTTATTAAACTGGAGACGAGAAGTTAATAACCACATACGAGTAAGTTTGTGCAACATCTTGGTGAACTATTGCATCGTATATGCGCACATACAATCATACATACATACGACTATATCTTACATTCTGGAATTCAAATGGAAAATTATTGGATTCTATAAGTCAACCCAACTTCCGAAAGAAGTGGTTTAGAATCATTTAATATTTATTTCATTGCAATCTCATATTTATCGAGATAACCAAAAAGCTTTACTTTAAGGGTTTTTTTTATACAAGATTTGTTTACAAACATTTAAATAAGAAATAGATTTTACACTACCGGATGAAACTGACAGAGAACTGTAACACGTTTAATTAGCACTTTGCTTCGCTTTCAGTACGACTATATAATCTGGACGATAACATAAATTGGTGTGACGTTGAAAACTATGCGCATATATTGGATAGAACTACTTTTTTTTGATTCCACCACTAGTTGAAAAGATATAAAAACTATTATTAATGGTTTAAATACCTCAAATTCAACAGAATACGATCAAATTCCCTCTTTTATTGTAAAACACACTTTGCCTATTATAATGCATCTACTTACGTATTTAATTAGTTTTTCTTTCGAAAGAGGTGTTCTTCCTACCGGTTTAAAGTTATCTACTGTTTACCCAATTTTTAAAAAAAGGCGATAAAAACTTTTTAGAAAATTATCGTCCGATAAGCTTATTACCGGTGTTCTCTAATTCTACGAAAGTATAATGAATAAATATCTAGTCAACTATCTAAGACGCTTTAGTTTACTATTCCCCAATCAATATGCCTTTTCTAGAGACAAAGGCACTGATACAGCTGTTTTCAACTTTTTAAAACCCATGTATATGAAATCCCAGACGAACTGCTTAGGTATTTTTGACATATCTAAAGCATTTGTTCTAGTAAATCATGATATTCTTCTATATAAATTAATCTAGTATGGGGTGAGATGCATACCTAGACAATGGTTCCAATAATATCTATCAAACCGTAAACAGTTTGTTAAAATTCATAGCCATAAGTCACTTACCATTAATGTAAACGTTGGTGTGCCATAGAGTTCTGTCTTGAGCCCCACATTCCTGTTTTATATAAATGCTTTGCAAAAAGCTCTGAAAAATATAGAAAATGTCGTATTGTATGCGGAGACTTCAGCTTTATTATTAACCCTATAAATACAAATACAATTAATGCTATGGCCGTTATTTTTCTTAAACATGTATTATGAATGAAGCATACACCTATCAACGAATGCTCAGAATATTTATGGTATTACAACCCTTCACATTCAATTTATTGAGTGCTTGACGGGTTTCTTGCAATCCCTTCATCTTCTATTGACAAGTAGACCACAGAAAACTTAACCACACAACAAAGCCTGCAACTGAATTAATTTTCCGTCCTCGGAGACAGAAGTACTACATACTCGATGTAGTTGAAGTATAGTTTTCAGCTGTGCAAAAAAACCCTCATACCACTACGTATCATTCTGTAGGTTCTGAGGATTCCTTCTGGCTACAATATTTACCAAACTGCAGTACGAGAAGCCCAAGAATGATCTCCATAGCTGCAATCAGTGTCGAAGATATTGACTTATGATTTTCTAGCGCTTGCTCTTCTAGATGCTACAAATCGTCTTTTCCCTACAGCCTAAAACGGTTTTACAATATCAAACTGGTAACACAAAGGAGACCTTTCAAGTCCCGTGCTTTGCCATACATTTCTCGACAAGCCAGAATGTTTTGATGGTAGCACTCATCACCTATTCGTGCGTTTTTACATCAATTTAGTGTTTTAAAGTCACAGAATACAAGTCAAAACTTGCGAACACTGAAGCTTGAGAAACTTGCGATGACAAATAAGAGAAATCATAATAATTTTTTCCAGAGTTTAAGCGTAACCTTTTTGTTTAGTACAGTTTCTCAATAATTTTGAACTCGAATTTCATCTCAAAGGCATAGATTTCCTGTAAGCAACCTGAACTATTAGAAATGCAATGGTAATGATTATTTTTATTATTAAAAGCGTTTACCTCAACATTTATTATATTAAGCAGAAAAATTTGGTTGCCTAAAAACACAAAACGATCTAAACAAACCTTAGGAATATTAAAAGAAAAATGAACTTATTGTTGAAAATAGGGATGACTTCGAATCGAGTGCATACATATGCCTCATATTTCTATCCGGCACAATAGATCGCTCCTCAAACTGGAATATCTTTTATCCGAATTCTTCTGGTTCCACCTATTATAAATCATCTATATTGGCTGAGTCTATTGCTCATTTGAAAATCTGTGCATCAAGTATGTTAAAGAAGTGAAATTTGCTTTAGTTTTTATTGCCCCAATCTACTACAGGAAGGAGCCAAAGTAAGATTTATGAATGCATGTATTTTACTCCCATGACTAATAACACTAAGAGTCTCTTTAAACAGATCGATGTGGCTTGTCGCGTCGCTCCCTGTATGTAAATATGTCTCCGTATAGGTAAATGTCTACCAGTAGAATCATAATTAGCAAAAATGTAATGCTTAGCTACATTGTGTTATACTTCGGAAGAAATATCATATTTTAGAGGATTTTATTATGTCATAAAACATTGTTGAACCGTACAAGTTCCTACCTGCTACAGTAATATAAACGCAGGCATGCAAATCCTCTATTTCGTTAAAATACTTGAATCTATTTTTAGAACACTATGGTTGAAGCAATTGGCTATTAATTAATTAAGCTAGATCGTATGACACATTTTTACTAAATACTTGATAAATTTAAT
Source organism: Popillia japonica (assembly GCA_004785975.1). Classification (NCBI taxonomy): domain Eukaryota; kingdom Metazoa; phylum Arthropoda; class Insecta; order Coleoptera; family Scarabaeidae; genus Popillia; species Popillia japonica. Next base: position 27,340 of record SMLS01071356.1, on the reverse strand, counting down.
GTTGCTGTCGTAAAATGGACTTTGTATATATATGTATATACAGGGTGTCCCAAATCGGGTGGGATTGCATGGGCATCTTCCTTATTATTGAAGATAGAGATTTGTTTAAATGGTCAATGTTTTGCAATTTTATGCGCTGATCTAGAATCTGTTTTTAAAAATTCAAAATTTCGAAGCATTCAGAAGTTATGTCAAAAAAATCAAAAATCGCCATTTTCTTCTATGTCGAATATCTCCGTAAGTATAAAAGTTACGAAAAAAAGTTTCATATAAAAAGCAATCTGCTCGATACAAGCAATTCAAAATCAATGTCAAACAGAAATTCAAAATGGCGGCTTTCGAGATAGCCATAACAACTTTCTTAAGTTAAATAGGCGCCATATTGGATTTTTATATCACTAAATAAAGCTTTTTATTCTCTTTTCATCCATGTAACATAACCTATAATTAAATAACGAAATACTACTTTAATTAACAGTTTTATATTTTAATCAAGTAGACTTGCATGAACCCAAACAATATCAAATGAAATACAAAAAACAACAAATGTTATTTAACATTTATAGATAATCTTCAAAATCGTGACCATTGTTTGTTATGCATAATTCACAACGTTTACTAATACTTCGGGTAACTTTCCGTAACGTATTTCCATTAAATAAAGCTGAAATATTACTTGTGCTAGATTATAAAAAGTATGGCGAATTATTCAATTGAAGAATATGATTTGTACATTTATCAAGTGCCATAAATTTCTCGTCTTGCCAGCCAAACTTGTTAAAGTAATTTTCCGGATAGAAGGCAACCAAACATAAAAATATTCAAACGACTAGACATGAATATGCAGCTGTCTGGAAGTTTGAAAAAGTCCATCAAAACTAGGGAAAATAATTTTGTATTAGTACAAGATCGTAACCGTAATGGTGAATTATTAACATAGGCTTCTGTTGCGGCTAATCCAAGTATCTCAAATCGAGAAATAGAAGCACAGGTTAATGTATCCAAATCTACAGCATGAAGAATTTAAAAAAAGCACAAATTTCGCCCTTATACGTTACATGGTGTTCAAACTTTAGGACCACAAGATTACAACCGCAGGCTAGCATTTTGTAGGCGGTTTGTCCGCAAAAGTAGAGAAACAAATAATTTCACATGTCGAGTATTATGGACAGATGAATCTCATTTCTCTAATTGCGAAGTATTTAATCGACATACTGAACACTACTGGTCTACAGAAAATCCGCATGTTGTAGTGACACATCGAAATCAAGTTCGATTCGTTTTAACGCATTTTGTAGTATAATGGGAAGTCATTTAATTGGGCCTGTAATCTTTGACCGAACGTTGACTACTCAGCGGTATTTAGAAATTATTGAAACAACAATAGAAGATTGCGTAGATGACTCACTTTTGGCAGAGAGGAGTGGGCTTTGGTATCAGTAAGATGGATGTCCAGCCCACAAATCCCGAAATGTAATAACTTATTTAAATGATCTATTTGAGAATAAGGTTATTGCTACAAACACCACTACTAGATGGCCCGCCAGATCAGCAGATTTATCACCCCTTGACTTTTTTTGTGGGGTTTATTAAAAGGTAAGGTATACGGAAGTCATCATAATTATAATAATGTTGAAGAGCTGCGCGAAGCAGTGCTAGAAGCGTGCGCAAGTATTAATGGAAATACGTTACGGAAAGTTACTCGAAGTATTATTAAACGTTCTGAATTATGCATAGCAAACAATGGTCGCCATTTTGAAGATTATCTATAAATTTTAAAATTGGGATTTGTTGTTTTTTGTAATTCATTTGATATTGTTTGGGTTCATGCAAGTCTACTTGATTAAAATATAAAACTTTTAAAAAAAGTAGTATTTCGTTATTTAATTATAGGTTATGTTATATGGATGAAAAGAGAATAAAAAACTTTATTTAGTGGTATAAAAATCCAATATGGCGCCTATTTAACTTAAGAAAGTTGTTATGGTTATCTCGAAAGCCGCCATCTTGAATTTCTGTTTGACATTGATTTTGAATTGCTTGTATCGAGCATATTGCTTTTTATATGAAACTTTTTTTCGTAACTTTTATACTTACGGAGATATTCGACTTAGAAGAAAATGGCCATTTTTGATTTTTTTGACATAACTTCTGAATGGTTCAAAATTTTGAATTTTTCAAAACAGATTCTAGATCAGCGCATAAAACTGCAAAACATTGCCCATTTAAACAAATCTCTATCTTCAATAATAAGGAAGATGTCCATGCAATCCCACTCGATTTGGGACAGCCTGTATATGTACATATTTTTATATTTTGTAAATTTGACACGTTTACCATAATAACTACAAACCTTCATCTTATTGTTAGTAGACGTTCTCAGAAATATTCTTATTTAGTGTATTTGTCAGTTATTATTACTTGAAGGTACCGATGTGAACTTTCTGGATCAAAGAATAGTACAACAAAATGTATGCACAATTCTTCTGTAATTACAATTCCCTTGTTATTATTATACATATTGGAGGAAAAGAACTTCTTTAGAATGCTATTGAGTTACATAAAAAATGGAACGTGCACCAGTTTATATGGAAAATGACCCAGTCTGTCTGTGTATCTACTAATAAATAACTCAAACAACATCACAGGTTCCAACACTCAGAGAAAGTAGACGGCAAATATTTTTCACGTCAAGAGCTTTCTGCTTCGCCCACACGTATTGTCGATTGAAACTGAACCGCAGCGGTGGCGCCTCTATATTCGAGATAAAAGCTCAAAGGGCGTGAAATACTAGAAGGTATTATTTCTTCCCATAATATCGCGCACTGTGTGCGCAAAATGCATTTACCTAAGTTCGCTGCTGTACGTCCCAAATCGCTCTCGGAATATGATGGATAACCTGTAAGGTGTAAGAATGAGTTTTATGCGAATACGTTCATTTATATAAATATGACATGAATTTTTCTTAGGAATAATACAAAGCATGCGTTTATTCATCGTAGTAACAGCTGTGCATATAAATTTGATACCCTATTTGACACTAAATTATCAATTAAATGCTACTATAATTGGTTTCGGTTTAATTTAGATAAAATATACGTATTTTGGCATCCAAAAATGCAATAACGTTCATAGTGCTCCAGTTAAAAAAACACAACTTTGATACTTTTAGAGATTTTGGGACACCCTGTATAATATTAAAATAATTTTAAAAAGTACCCGTAATAGACGTGCATATATCCCAAAAACGAAACTTTTTGAAAGTCACGTATTTTCGCCACAATATTCCGTGCCGTATAGCGTGAATAACCCTGTATATATCATGCCTTCAAAAACTTACCTGATTAAGGTAGGCTGTTTTTTAATTGATTTTCTTTCTAAACTTCAGAACATTCCACTTATTTAAAATTGCACTCTACACAAATTGCGATGCTAGAACGCTGTATTGTCAATGGTTTTTGTATAATGCAGATAATGACAGTCTTCTAGACAAATGCTTTTTTTACCTATGAAGCTTGGTTGCATCTTTCTGGATATTTGAATAAGCAAAATATGAGAATGTGGTACACAGAACATCCTCATGAATTCGTAGAAACTCCACTACTTCTACAAAAAATAGACGTCTGGCTAATAGTTTTAAGGAGATTATCCTATATATTTGAACCAGACCTGCTAAAGTGTACCAAAATCCATTATTACAGCTTTTATTAAGGAACTTCATGATGATGAACTGACTACAGCAAGGCAATGTAGTGGCACACAAATCTCGATACACAATCGCTTTCTTGGAATACTTTTTCAATGACAGAGTTATTCATTTTTTAGCAAGATGTCCCAATCTGACATTTTTTTTTCCATACTTAAAGAATACATAATACAATCGCAGGTCTTCGTAATGCTGTTACCGATTGCTGTGCTGACGTAACACTACAGCACTTTGTAAACGGTTTCGAGAGTATGAAGCGTAAAGTTCGTTTCAGTCTTCAAAATAATGGACAACACTTTCAGCATTATCTTTAGTAGTATTATAACTTCTAAGGCTAACTACACATTCACCTCATGATGACATACGAACCAACGAAGTGTCAAAGTGACGCACTGTAACGCTGTTACCAATTATAAGAAGAAATCATGGCCATCCCTAATCAGGAAGGTTTTTGAAGGGTTGGTAGAAATAATATATTCATGTTAGAAATGCCACGTACTTAAACGCTGTCATAGTTAGTGTTGATGGATATTGGGTTTCACCATCTGAGTGATGGTGACAGTAGTGCTAACTATCTTCGAAAGTTTATTGTTTTCATCCTTCTTGATAGCTGTCACGACATCCTTACACAAAATCTTTCTTGCAAAAACTTAAATAAAAAGCAAGAAGATTACGCCGAAAGCGTCTTGAAACAACTTCTTGCAAAATAGAATCTATGACATTTTTAAATTATATGTATGTACATACATACATATGTATATATATAGTAGCAGTAAAGTGTAGGTAATACTTCGGCTCCTTTCTAAATGAATGACCTAATAACGTCATCCTGTACAGCTTCATTATATATGATTACTATTAGGTTAATAAAATCATTTTGAACAACCAGTACAACCATTAACTGATCGAATTAAAGACTAAATACAACTTACAGAACTATCCAAGCCAAAACAGGGAGTGAAATTCTCCGGAACCCGTGTAAGGTCGTAAAGCTTGTTATATAACGCTGAAAGGTTAATTAAAAGTTACAAGATTGACAGAACTTCTAGATACCTATCAACTCTATGAGATAATTTTCAATTTACGGCTTAGCGTAAAACTAAAGTATTCAATTTAGTTTGCCTTAAGTAGTTTTAGTTTAATTTTGAATGGGCTAGCTATCCTGTAGAGCGAAGGCATAAAACAAACTTAGAATTTAATACACACACCTACACGTCCCAAAATGGATGAACGACAGAGCCCGTCAACACACAGTAACTAAATTTTGTAATAATAAAGCTAAGGGCTTTCAATAAAGTCGTAGTTTCTCCTATTTTGACTTTTAACTTTGAGAAATCCATATTATAATAAAGATGAAGGTTCAAATATATATATTATCATAAATCTAAATAGAACTTTTTATTTACGTTAACAACTCATAGACCAACATTTATACAATTTGTGGAGAATCGAGTACGAGTTTTAAAATTGTAACACAATACAATAGAAATGTTGATTGAACTAACTTGGGTTGGCGCTATGGAGTTTGTGGAAAACTTTATTAGTTGCCTTATGGAATAACTCTCAAGGTTGAACTAAGAGTGATGAACTGCAAGCAAGTCGATCAATTATCTCAGCATTTATATAAATGTCGTATTTTTAATCGACAAATTGTTTACTTGAAATACCTCAGCATCCATATAGTGCCTAAAATTTCTACATAGCACGAGATCTAAATGGCCTTGGCTTTTTATATGCTAATTTTTGTTTCCAAAATTCCAAATTACACCAAATATAACTGTATTATACCCAGTGTCTAAGCGAGACCGTTCATTAGAAGTTTATGGGCTTCTGGCCAAAATATAAATTTGAATATTCAGAATTATATACATATAATCGATTGTGTTCTCTTCAATTAAAATATTTTTAGATTTCTAGCGCTTTCGGTTAAACCGTCTTCTTTGTTATTTTTAATTGAAAACACTGGATATTTCAACATATTTGGATTTACATACCTGTTGTTAAGCCTTATTCGATTTTTTCTATACAAATCCTATAGCAGACTTTTATTCAAAAAATCAGCGACCGCCCAATTTTGGAAATCAATTTAGGATTCATAATATGCTTAAACAACATATCGAAGTATTTTTGGCGACAAAAACGGCTGTCTGAATTGTGTGGTTGCTTTACTACTGCCTAATATACGTAAACTTTTAGAAATTCTGAAGAATCACATATACATATATATATAGAGCGTTAACAGGCCTGTTGAGGCCCATAGCTTGATGATACTCTTCCATCGTCTTCTGTCTTTTGCTTTTTCTGGCCAGTTTCGTATCCCCTTCTCTTGTAGGTCTCTCTCCACGGCTTGTATCCACCTTGTTCTTGGGCGTCCTTTCCGTCTCCTTAACATGGGCCTTAGGTGCACGACTTTTCTTACTATTCGGTGATCTTCTCTTCTTTCCACATGTCCTAACCACCTTATTCGTTGTGCTCGGACGAACTGGGTTATCGTTGGTTCTTTATACCGTTGACTTAGTTCTTCATTCGTTCTCCTCCTCCACCCGTCGCATTCTTTCTTCCCCCCAAATATTCTCCTTAAGATTTTGCGTTCCCAGATCTCCAAACTGTCGGTCGTAGTACCGACGTATATACACGGAGTTTAGCTCCTCGCGATATGTGACTTGATCTAAGTAGGCCTACCAACGCCCCTGCACACCGATCTCCCTTTATTATTCTGGCCGCTATTTCGGCACTTCCGTCTCCTTCTTCCGATATCCATACTCCCAAGTACGTGAAGCTCTTAACTTGTTCTATCTCTAACGATGTGTTGTCCTCCACATCGAAACGTACATATCTGTCGATATTGCCCTTGCTCCTATCTCCTTTTATGTGCATATATTTAGTTTTAATCCTTAATCCCACTTTTCTTGCTTTACATTCCAGGGCCTTGACTATCCTCTGAAGTTCTTTTTTCGTTGTTGCTAGCAGTGTTATGTCGTCGGCGTACGGTAAACATTGATGGCTTTTAGTGATTATAGTACCAGTTGTGTTTATTTTACTGTCTCTAATAACGTTTTCTACAACTATGTTGAATAGTATTGTTGACAGTGGATCTCCCTGTCTCAGCCCTGTGCTACATGAGAATGGCTCCGAGGTGATATTATTCGCCCTAACTTTACTAATAGAACCTTCAAGTGCCATCCTCGTTAGCCGTATAAGATTTTTCGGGATTTTCAGTTCAATCATTGCTTTATAAAGGTCATTTCTATTTACAGAATCATACGCGCGTTGGAAGTCGATGAAAAGGGCATGAGCTTCAATATTATAGTCACAACAGGTTGCTTGCAACTCCTTCAGTGTAAAAATCTGGTCGATCACGGAACGTTCCTTTTTAAAACCGCACTGATACTCGCCTACAACGTTATCAGCAAATACTTGAAGCTGGTTACGGACTGCAATTGCTAGAATCTTATACACAGTATCCAGTAGCGATATTCCACGATAATTTTTGCATTCCGTTTTGTCCCCTTTCTTATGAAGTGGTACGATTATGGCTGCCTTCCACTTTTCTGGCATGGCCGCCTTATTCGCCTGGCTTGGAATATTAAAGTGAGTTCTTGGGATATTTTTAGCTGTAATGGGCACGAGCTCCATCCCCTTGATACCAACACCTTCGTCTCAAGTTCAAAGGTAGGCTGTGAAGAAAACCTTCAACCACAGTGCGTAACAAATTCAGGTAGCCGACTGCGATTAACACGCCATCATAACTGAAGGAAAAATACAAAATATTTCTTTAGAAATAACAAAATAGATGGTGACTTCCGGTGTAATCGGAAACGCTAGAAATCTAAAAGTAGGTACTTTAATTGAAGAGAACACAATCGATTATATGTAATTTTAAATTATATGTTTATGAACGGCCTAACTGAGTCAGCCTGTATACATGGATATGTATGAATGTACGGATTATGAAAGATTTGAGTAAGAAATTCTAATATACTACATTCGTTTACCGCGTATTATTATGACAGTATGCGGAAGCATGTCTCGCCTTCGCCAGTTCAATATGTATTGAGTAATGCGACATATTGGTGGAGGCGCCGCGCAGTTACCATAAATAGTTAAATACTGACCTATTGTAACCCTCCTATATAGATCTACATACGCTATATTAAGTTGATAAAATATACAAACCCATTAAAAAGCATTATGTTCTTTTTTTTTCAGTGGATAGCTTTTCTAATTTACGCATGAAGGTCATGCATATTTGGACTGGCTATTAGTGATATATTTAATTCGTCAAACTCTAGTGGATATAACAAATATAAATATTTCAACAGTTAATTTGTGTACGCTATACATTAGAATCTACTACGACAGCATCAACATCATCAATTATATTATTACCTAATTCCGTATCGACACGGAAACAAACAAACTTGTCGATATCAGTGCCTATGTAACGGTTCACCGCTTTTTGTTCCAGGTGACAGTCATTTCGCCCTCCTCCCGCCAGTTTGGGGGAAAACTTGGGGCTTAGAAACCACCAGACCGCTAAACAGAGACATTATGAGGCATTCACTGCAAAACCAGACGTACGGCAGCGGCCAAAGTATCGTAGTCGGCGTCGACTGTAACGTAATTAATCCGAAAGGAACAGAACGCACCGTTTCGAAGAATATCAGCGTTAATGTACTGGACGAGGACGATAATGCTCCATCTACGAATGGGCCTAGCATCGTGCAGATTAATTTGGAAAGGAATTACGTTACGAAGGTAAATTTTATTATGTGTGTGCGACAATTTGGAAATATGGAGGACTGAAATTATGCGGTGTAGCTATTACACATTACCATTCTACATTCGTACCTAAAATCTAATTTACAGTCAACAATTCTGTAGTAAAGATTCCATTTAATTCATTACTAACATATTGATTAACACTTAAACGAGTGTTAATGTTATATCTATGGATATGTATATTTTAACTATGTAACTGATAGTTTTCAGACAATCTAGTAAAATGTCTTTATAATCCAATATATTTTGTATTTAGGTCATCATTGCTAAAAATATCAATTGGCAATTTTCAGAATTGTTTGAGTCACATAACCAACTCACGATTTTGCTAGTTACTATAACTTTGCAACTAAAGTTGTTGCAGTCTTATTGAATACTGGATTTTAGGTTAAATCATGTAATTAGATCATAGCATAAAAATCAATCTTTCCGATAAAGATTACATTCAGACATTATGGATGCAATGGGATGCAAACAGATATTACAAACTATTAATCATAAATTCCTTGAAAATTAGATCCGTCAATATGTAGTAGTAGACTTCACATCTCCATCAGAGATTCTTATCGACGTAGGACGGTCTTTTAACATTCTTAACACTGCGACCTGCAAGTCCTGTTGTATTATTCCTACCTTGCTTTTATTTTACTTAAACAGGTTAGTTTCCTTGATGAGGTTTAGGAGCCTATTTGTTAAAACTTTCTCCAACGGTGATTACAATGTGCTTTGCATAGCAAACTTTCGTTGGCTTAGAGCTGCGTATTTGAAGAGACTGTGAGAGGCTGTTTCTTCCTCCTCATTATAGACTCTACAAAAGGTTTCGTCTCATAAACCTTATGCTGGTGATCTCTTAGACAGCCGTATCCTGCTAATAGACACGTTACTGCCCTCAGCTAAATCCTGTTTAGTGCAAGTAAGTCAGCAGTTAATCGGTTTGACAGTCGCCCCATCATTGTGCGTTTGTCCACGTACATGGTTCCAATTTGATCGATGCTGTTTCACAGTCCACTCATTTATTGCACCACGCACTGCACTCAGTGTAATGCCTAGACATGGCTCCAGTTCAGTAAATATCATTTGGAGGTCTACCTTCGCTAGTTGGTCTGCAGTTTCGTTGCTTGCTATACCCCGGTGCCGTGGCACTTACACCAAGTTGACGTTGTTGTGTTTAGCCAGAAGAGTTAGGTTTTTCCGTCTTTCGCATACTAGCTTCGAGACTATGTATGTGGTATGATGCTAGAGCCTGTAAGGCTACCTGACTGTGAGACAGAATACAAAACGTTTCCCCTCACGGTTGGCGACGTCGACTCTACAATGCACCGGTTTATATAGCATTTATTTCTGTTTGAAATACCATGTTGGTCTCCCAAGCGGTTCACACACTTTGTAACACTGTTCTTTATCGTAGACACCGACGCTAGAATTAGTTCCTGCTTTTGACCCATCTATATACCAGTTTTTTATCAGCCTTAGTTTTTTCTGTTGTATTCATCAGTATATGTAGTATACAGGGTTTCCACGGCCGAGTGAGATAAATACGCAGTACCATCAGAGATTAATTCGAGAATCACTGAAAAGATAACTGAAAGAATAACTTTACAAGATTATCGCGCAAAACCACAATACCGTAACGGTCCACATCAGTCTTTATAATTCATCTGAAGAAACTGACAGCATGATCAGCGAAACGTCAAGAAAAAGCTTTTCTCCGCGACCGAAATATTTCAACGCAGTAGACCTAACCTAATAGCTGCGCAGATGTTCAGTAGATCGTACCAAAGAAAGTCTTTCAATGTGTCCAAAAGTTATAGTTCCAGAAAACCTGTGATACCTATATATATTTGAGCAAGAGTGGTTTCCAGATATTGTGCAACTAACGCCAGTACAAATCTCGAGTAAATGATATCACGAGTTTTAAAACCGTGGGTGAAGAAACTTTGAAGCTGATTTAAGATTTTCTGATTTTTACAGCAGCAATTACTAGTCCACTTTACTATCAGAATTGCTATATGAACGCGTGAATGAATTGCTATATGCCTCGCTGCTATACAACTGCAGTTTTCCAATTCAGAGCAATCTTAATATCAGAATAAAAACCGCTATCCAAGCCATCTAGCTATCTGATTTCGCACAATTTTGGGATGCGTTATATGATTTGCAAAAGCTCAATAAAATTTTTGTAACAAATTTTGTTACGATATACCTTCATTAAAGCGCGCAAAATTTATTTTCATTTTTGAATTTTTCTGTCGATGTGGAAAAGCAGCCGTAAGTTGAATCTTGCCTCCAATAGTTTGTCCTATGGATACGGATTATATCATTAACATTCATATTAAAGGAAGCATTAGGTATAATTGCAGACAACTATATTAAAGTTAGTGAAACGTGCGCCATATAATTTAAAGTAGTTTATCTGACACTGCCGAGGTGTAAATCTCATTCTGCTGAAAACTTTCTGGATTTTCTCCACTGCACAGGTAATGAATAAATATATTTAAATTAAACTTCGTAAACTATATTTCGAACTTGAGAAAAGTTAAATTGCTTTCAAAACGAAAATTAGATATGCAAATACTTGAAAAATATAAAATGAAACAGAGACTTTGTGTTAGGTGGTATACGCAAGGGGTATGTGCTGGATGTTATATGCGGAAACTATAAAATGAAAAGTTGATAAATTGTAGGCTGGCCCAACGGGTCGCTAGTTGTTTTTTTTTTTTGAATGGGAACCTATTTATAGTGTTGATCTCTAAAAACCGCTTGTTCTCTTATTTCGAAATCCATCGTTGATTACGTACCCTTTTTGGAGTAAAAACTAGAAATTTATTTCCACGCCACAGGATTTTCGTGTAGTAATCCAATTGAAGCCAAATCAGGCCCTTGTTTGGTTGACTCAATCAATTGGCAGCAAATCAATTCGCCTTGTGTGTCCAGGCACAATACAAACCCAATAAAAACTTTCTCAAACCACTACTGCGTTCCCCAATAAAATAAATTCCGCTAGCTGTTGCGGTAAATGCGTAATTTTGCGAGATTATTGAATACTTCAGCCGCTCTATTTCCATATGAATATACATACATCATATGTATATATATACACACTGCAGCTAATAAATGAAATGCTAACGAAATGTTATACCGTTTTATTCCTCCCCAAACGTATTGTAATCAATTTCATTCTCAATTTGAAAAATTAATAGCAAACGATATCTATCTATGCAGCATTTATATGTACATACACGTGCGACTTCTATTTGCACCCAAAGTTTTGACGGTCTCGCTTACATTACGAAGTAGGGCAAGTTTGGTGCCACTCTAATTTTGTGAAAGCATCAAATATTTGCGGAGGGTGTATCAACCAACATTACGTTTAAATTAACAACGAAGAGCCAGACACTAATTTCCTTTGATGACGTAGAAACATCTATATCTACACATTCGATGTTATTTAGTATGTATGACAACATTCTCTAAAATAGTTCATAATTTTGCGGAATATATGAACTTACAACATTAGAAAATGTAATTACGGTAATAAAGCTTGTGTTTATTATGAGAGTTTTAAGAGCTGTTTATACAGTCATCTGCATACTGATTATCTTAATATATTAGTGATTATACTGGTTTTGCAAAGATAACATACCGGGTGTATCAGACAGAGGCATGAGTTGCTTTATTTGTAAGACTGATTGAAGAATGTTAGGTATGTGATAGATATGTATATGTACTTGCAAAATATTTGCCGAATTTGATCGTAGATACCAGAAAAATTACAAAAATATTTATACAATTTATTGCATCAGTGTACTTTAAGACCACTATAGAAAAAAGTACAGGGACGGATGGTGGTAGTCAACTGAAGCGCTCTGGTGAACAATTCAACCTCCTTTCATTGGTACATGTGGATGGTTTAAATATTGAAATGTTACGGCTGGGAGGTGCCTTCCATCCAAAGTCCTACGAGAATGCTCTAATAATACTGTTATACAAAAATGGTGATAAATTCAAAATTATAGACCCATATGGCTTTTGCCACATCCATATAAGGTCCTTATGAAAATAAATACTACTACTAAACTACTACTATACAGGATGACAAATGAATTTGATGAATATCAACAACTACAGGAGCCCGGATGACAGGTTTCAGCATGATCGAACAATTACAGACCATAAGACTACTACATGAAACATATAATGAATATAATGTGCCTTTGCATTTAGCCTTTACAGATTATGATGGGGCATTCGATTCAGTTGGGTTGTGGGTAGTGAACAATGCAAGGATCGACTCCAAATATAGAGATCTTCCAAAATACATTTACCAGCATGGAAAACTTCACACGGACGATTTCTTTGCTAATGTGATCTCAATGCAAAGAGATGTAGGTAAGTCAGGAAGATACAATCTCTTTGTTTCATAGACGACGTAATATTTATAGGCTGTGGATAGATCAATTAAAACAAATGCCGCTAGATTTGATAAGAGAATCTGAGAAGACTGGTTTGACAATGAATCTTAGTGAAACCGAAATTGTGAACCCCAGTTGAATCATCTCAATACACCTAAAAACCAAAATATTTAATACATGTATTCTTCCTATGACGACTGACGGAACTCAGATTGTATCACTGACTATAAAATCATCTGATAAACTACAAATATGCCAGCGAGCAGTTGGACGTCTCATGATGAGAATGAGTCTGCGCGATTACTTGGAAAACGAGGATATAACCTTACAAATGGTCCTGGACTGGTTACGTTGCTAGACAGGATCCGACTAGATAGACAAAACGTCTTGTCCAGTGAAGACCGAGGGGGCATACAAAAACTGCGGGGCACTAGCGGGCTAGATGGATCGATGATGTTAGGTCGAAAGAGAGTAGAGAGTAGCACAATATAGCAAAGGAACGAGGAGAATAGAAGAAGAGAGGGGAGGCCTGTGTAGAGGAGGGGAAGACTACAGGCTGAAAAAAGAAGAATTCAGATCTAAGGAACCAAAATAGAGCAAGAGAGAAAAGACTGTCCCACAGCAATCGAAATTAACTTTAAGTCACCACTAATTGATCAGTATTGATCAAGTTTTGAAACTTTTTGATCCATACCTTACTATGCGTTGAAGATATATATGCTTTCAAGTTAAATGCGATAAAAAAGCAGTTTATTTATCACAAATCTGTGAAGTTAATTAAAATATATGTATGTGTGAAGTTTATGTTAGGCATCGAATTAGTGAAGTGTTGATCTATTCATCAATACTACTCGGTCGTAAGTAATACTTCTTTCTCATAAAGTTGTTCTGCTTTTGCGATCCCCATTAAAAGCCTCTGTGTTAGTCATCCATATACATTTTGGATTTCTATCTGAATTAATGGTGCTTGTACTAGCAATGGCTTCTGGTATAAAGTCTTGTAACTTAATTCAAAATTATTTCATTTGTTATAGATACAAGCCATTAACGAAGTGTAACAAACGAGATCGTAGTTGGCAGGTAAACTATCAAAGAACTACGATTGCGCGCTAACCTTTACGCGTTTAATTACATTGTGAGTTCTAAGAACTTTGTATACAGATTTTTATCTCCCACGTAAAGTATAATCTGAACGAAAAGCAAATTTAATTGTTTTTCAAATCTTCAAGAGGTTTTTGTAAGAATTGTATACTGTAACTAATTATCCTATTCTGCCTTCTCAAATTTCTGTCAAGATTACTTTGAAGCAATGCCGTTGATGTAATCCTAAATAATTCATTCTCGGTCCCTTGCTCTTATTGTATTGCTTTTCGTAGAAACGGCCTCTTTTGTGATTTCTTTAATATTAATCTGACAATTCTATTTATTACGATTAGATGGAAGCTCTGATGTCACTACTAGCCTCCAAATAAATTTCCCGCTATATATACAAGAACAATATATACACTGATGTTGCTTGGAAATGTAACTTTAGAAATTCTATTGCTACTGGACTGGAATGACATTAATTACTGAATTCATTGAATGAGAATATACATATAACGAAATTACAAATACTGCTGGCTCATGTGTCAAATTATCCCTCTGGCAATGCCTCCCGTTTTGGAAATTTTGTATTGTTTTGCATTCTTCGAGATTTGCTATAGACACAAAATCGAAAGAAAATCGCTTTGTTTGGTTACTCTACCTATACTTACGCCAAGCTAATCCTTATGAAACTGTTGGATTGGTTTTCAAACTCAAGCAAGTGTGTATTGCTTGCTTATCATCTTGCACGCAAAAGTACGTAATTCTGCACACAAGGCTAATTTTCCTCAATCATTTCACGAAATATGAATGTTAGATGGATGAAACTTTGAAACAAAATAGAAAAAATGAAAGCCAATCCAAAACAACTTTCAAAATTTCGCTTTCCAAGCAGAAGAGAGCTAACATACACGTCAGAGTTTGTTTTTTTAATTATTTTTCACAAAATATACATACGTACATGATAGAAAGCTGAAACAAAAATATACAACAAACTTAGAACAAGCGGGAATCATTTTTCAAATGTTGATATGTCGAACTTTGATTTTCTCGTTTTTTTTTTTGGCAAAATTACAGATGATCTAATGCAAAAACTTTGGACCAACATAGAACAAACCCAGAACAAAGTTTTAAATTGCCAAAAATGTCAATTCATGAACTGCGGTAGATGGCTAATAGGTTGGAAATATTTTGGAACAAATAAAAGAACTTGAAAAAACTTTCAAATTTTCTTTTGCCATCTATAAAATAACTAACGTTACATTAATCTCTCTGACGTCTGTCAACTTGTTTTATATTCGATTACACAGAAGTTTTCAAAGTAGAGTGCTGACTGACTTTTAACTGTTTGACCACCATGTATATATGATTTATTCTTATTATTTTTCTATATCTTTTTACTACAATATTTACACTGTTTAACCTCTTCGTAGGGACAAACATTGGAATTTCCTTCGGGACATCAAATATTTGTCGACATAGATTCTCCAGAGGTAAACACGTATGACATACAACTACTCAACGACACGGAAAACATCCTTCAGGAGGAGTGCGATATTATGGTAGACGGAAGAGATGACGAGAATCAAACTGTCATAATATGCAGTAAGTAGTTACTGGCTTGCGAGCTGAATTATGTTATATCTTTAAATATATTGCGTAAACGTGTTCTATCTTGATGGTATTAGATATGTATGTATAGATATATCTGTGACAGTTGTTTATTCTTTGTCGCGGTAAGAAAAGAAGTCTCAAATTTAGAAAGCGATACCTTCGAATTTTTTTTGCGCTTTTGCCTATATTTATACCGCGCTCGTATATTATACTATGAGGATAATAGAGTCTTGAGTGCTATCTAAACTGTGACATTTCAGAAAAGCAATAAATACCGCTGATTAACTTTTATGTTTTAAACCTCTTCCAGAAAAATACTGTAGTCACGCTTAAATGCGTTCATGAAATAACATTCAGAATTTCGCTGAAATTGTTGAAATTCAAGCTTTAACTTCAAAGAGATTTTACAGAAATGTCATTTGTCATTTACTCTTCATTCTCAATTAGAACCACTATATTAGAAACACTACACAGTTTGCGTAGCCTTTGCTTTAGTAGTGAGTGCAACTGCAGTGGCTTCCTACTCCACGCTGCTTATCAAGTTCCCCCGTTACAACTATGATATCTAAGTTGTGTATGTAGATAGATTTTTATACGTTTACTATATTGCTTAGCTGTAAATAATGTTGTGGTGGTATTTAACAGCTCAATTTGACGACCGACCTAGCAAAATGTTGCGACAAACGCCACCAAGACGACTTGTGTGCAGTAACTTTGCAACAACTAACTCTATTAGACGAGAATATAATGAATCAAATGATGATGCTTGCAGGGGCCAGTTCTAATTTCACAAGCTGGACCATCTTTGGGGCTGTTTTCCTTACGTTTCAGCCTACCAAACAACGAAATGGCTATGAAATACAACTTCGAAAAGAATTTTCGAAAGCTTGGCACCAAGATAGAATGGGGAGGAGAACTATTCACCTATTCCGTAAAGACAAATACCATTACATTGTATACGAATGATTCCAATCTTGATAAGTGAACAGGTGTAGGAGTAATCGGGCCACAAAACAAACACTCAAAGCCAATCACAGCGTTTTCCAAACATACATCAATATTATTGGAAGAAGTGCTCAACTGAATCTTGGCCAGCCAAATGGCGCTGTGTTCTAAGACCATCAGATCGAAATTAGTCTAAGACTGCTTGCGAAAACTAAACAATCTAGGCAACGAAAACAGGAGAGGATTATGCTGGGTAGCAGCACACAATGAAATCAGTGGTGAAACTCTAATAAGCAAAGAGCACAGACATGCTACGGCCCTAGGTTGATAAAGACCTAGCAGGGGGTTAGGGGGTGCTCTTAGGGAGCCTCGCTTAGCAGGTACCACCAAAATACAAACAAATAACCACCTACCTTGCTGGATGTCCCTGGCTCTATTATCCTTATAGGGGAAGGATGTTCTCCAATGAAACAACCCGGTGGGCACAACAACTATAACTATAACTTCCAACTTACATCTCCTCTTCTGGCCCCCGTCGATGGTCCCAATGTCCCCATCCACTCACAGTGCATAAAAGTGCAGACTCATGTCCGGCCGATTGACCAATGATTAGGGACACATCGACGAAAGTCGAGATTACTTAATAACTATAACTTATACTACAACCGGAGGTTGACTCAGCAACCGGTATAGGTCATGGAGTTCATATGAATACATATTGCTGAGCCATCTCCGGTGCGATTTGTGACAATATATGTATATATACATACCTAAGTAAACTAACTAAGTAAAAACAAAAAACTGTCCTGCTAGACTTTCCCACAATATACTGCCACTTTGAAGAACACATGACAACGATAGGTTTAGAACACAATAGCGAGTGCAGGTTTTGCAGAGCAATTTGTGCCGTCATGGACAAAGTAGATGTAGCCTCCTTGAAAACATCACAGCTATTACAGTTTATGAAAGTCTATAGACTGGATAGGGAACTATAGCTGTTGATAAATCTTAACAACTCCTACCTCATATAAGAGGGCACAATAGATTTCCAAGTGATAGTACAACATCAGCCTCAAACCTAACTTACAAGCGACGTAAACATAATATCCCAGCTAAAATATGTAAAAAATAATTTACAGGAGAATAATTGCAACCTAAATCAAAGCCTAAAACGATATATGTATGTACGTTAACAAGAGTTGGAGTGAGCTTTTCTCCTTTCTTGATCTCATAACGATCAAATATTTACTGACATTACACATTATGCACGTTGAAAATTCATAATCTATATATAGTCGGAAGTCGCCTCATCAATACTTAGCAACTAACCCTCTACTATCGTTTTACACCCTGTATAAAGTAAGTTTTCGCTGCAGTTGTTTACCAGTAATATATTTGAAAGTTCATTAACAATGAGAAAAAATTCTTCGTAGTATACAGCCTACATTGCTCGCCACCAAATAACCAGCTGGTTGCATGAATTCAAGCAAGATAAGCCAGTTTCCTTTGTTATCGTCTCTATTGTTTTCAAGAGATAACATTCGAACACTAGTACAACTAATTTCCATTGTATTACAACAATTCTTTTTTACAAGAGTATTTCCACAATTTACGCGAAATTTAGATTATACACCCCTGATAAGCTGAATTATCCAGAAATATTAATTACAGATCATAAATTAAATAGGAAGCACTGATTTAACAAATTTACATTTAGCGGTGGAGGGCATTTAATGTTGCAATTTCACACAACTTAAATATTTACATGCAAAATGTTATTCAAGAGGAGTGGTAAAGATGGAAATTTTGCAACCGATCGTTAAGGAAATTAAACTGAACGCACTTTGGGGTGTGTTTTAGCGATGCGTGCCATTATGTGGTTCACGAAAGAAGAAAATTAATTGGTATTTCATTTGGGTAATATGTAGAACTTCAGCCTACGCTTGGTAAAAACTTAATCTATCCACATACGCCTCAATATCGTTAACGAGAAACGTGTTCCAAAGTTTTCCAGAAATCTGCGTCGTAATCGTTCGTCACGCAATAAAAAATATGCAAATTATTGCATGGAATTTTTTGCGGTCGGATTATTTTCGGACCATTACATAGGATGTGTAATGAAACCGGTTATATCGATGCCCTTGCCTGTTTTTGTGGTTATTAATGTTGACCTTATAAAGAAGTAGATCTTGAAATATTATTAATACGATCACAGTTTCTAGTTAAAATTAGAAGTCCAAGTTTAGGATTTAATGTGGTATTGAAACAAAAGCCTTTTTACAGGATAAAATGAGAGCTTGAGTCCCATACGCGTACCCATCTGTAATGTTACCTTGACATTTAATTACACGAATTTGCGTCGATACTCTCATTTTCTTGCTAAGTTTATCGGGCGATGTTTATTTTCATAAAAGAGAATTGTGTTTAAACGATCACTACCCACCTACTCAATAATTAAAGCACAATTAGCAGTAAAATTCATTCTTACAATTGTGTTTAGATTTATGAATGTGTAACTGTTAGATAGAAGGAAATGTAGTCATAATTTAAAAGGAAAATAGCATTACAAAGGTGGTGTCGAGAATGCGTACATCAATTGTATAGCTCAATAACCACAGAATTAAAAGAGGCTGATTATCGGTGTGGCAGTAGTTATAGTTTCGGATCAAAACGGGCCCGGGACTACGTTTCTTTGGATCGGTAGTCGGGTTGAGCTATTATTCGTTGTCATATTATTT
Organism: Popillia japonica; assembly: GCA_004785975.1. Taxonomy (NCBI): domain Eukaryota; kingdom Metazoa; phylum Arthropoda; class Insecta; order Coleoptera; family Scarabaeidae; genus Popillia; species Popillia japonica. Next base: position 8,057 of record SMLS01071356.1, on the reverse strand, counting down.
AGTTTCTCTAGAAATTTATCGTCGGAACATCATAAAATGGCACCCATCTAGGAATTATACCCTAATTTTCTCTTTCTTTCTTATTATAGCAACTGCGAGATCGACTAGATCATTCTGTATTTGTTTTACACTGTAGATCTAGATAAACGACCTCATGATCAATGCAATATGTCTTAGCTGTATTTACTGACATTAGTCCCCATATTGCTCGTCGAACTATAGACTTTCTCCAAGAAGTAGGCGTTAATGTTTTGCCGTGACCACCCCGTTTCCCGAATATAAACCCCATTGAACATGTCTGGGATATCATGGGGAGGACTGTCCGCTTTGCACCATCCCCCACAAACTTTGGCGCAGTTACCTATATACATATATATAATCAGAAACCTTAATTACCCATAGGGTGTATACACATTCAAAATTACCACTCAATTACAATAGTTGGCCCATGTTCTCTTCTCCTTCGCCATTCTCTTTGCTTCGTTCCAGGTTACTCCTCTCTTCCTTAAGGTTTCAGCTATATCTTGTTCCCACGTTATCCTTGGTCTGCCTATTCCTCTTCTTTGTGTAGATTTAGCTAACCATACTCTTTTGGTCTGTCTTTGTCCGTCCATGCGTATTAGATGTCCAAACCATCTCAACTGCTGTCTTTCAATACTCCTTAAATTCGACTCTACTTTTAGATGTTTTCTTATTTGCTCGTTCCTTATCATGTCCTTACGTGTAAGACCTGCCACTGCTCTTAAGTATCTCATCTCCATTGACTGTATTTTGCTCCTAGTTCGATCGTTCAGCACCCAACTTTCACATCCGTATGTCAAAACTGATGTGAATACTGTCTTATATATTGTTATTTTCGTATGGCTTGATATTTCCTTTCTTCTTATGAACGATTTACCAAACGTATAATATAGTTTCGCCGCATTCTCAAGTCTGCTGTTAATCTCTGCATCTTCTTCCCCGTCTCTATTTACATTGATCCCTAAGTATTTGTTATTTGTTTAATTGTTATTATTCTGTCTTCCTTGCTTATTATCACTTATCATCACTTTTGCTTTGTCACTGTTTATTTTCATGTTTTTTTTTAGCGCCGCTTCGCAGATATTCAGGTTACTTTGCAAATCGTTCTCATTTCCTGCATATATCACCAGATCATCCGGAAATGCATTTTCGGACACTTCCACCAGCTGCATATTTCTGTATCCTACCTTCGGTTTTCTTATATTCATTTTAGTTTCCTTGAATACGTCGTCGAGTACTATGTTAAATAGCGCTGGACTAAGTACTCCTCCTTGTCGCAATCCATCGTTTGTCTTAAATTCCTGTGACTACATCCCCCTAGTCGTTACATAATTACCGGTGTTCTTGTAGGTGCTAGCAATTGCTTTCCTCAATTTCCTATTTATTCCTCTTTTGCTAAGGCTTGTCCATACTACGTTTCGAGCTATGCAGTCAAAGGCTTTCTAAATGTTTACAAAAGCGACATAAATGGCAAAATCACCAATGTTCTTTTCAATCATTTGTTTAAAAGTAAATATATTACGTTGAATGCCTCTCCCTATGCGGAATCCACTCTGCGGTTCTTCAAGTTGTTGATCTGTAACTATGGTTAGCCTCTTCTCTAAAATTTTTTGTAGATTTTTAAGATAGTGCTCAATATAGTTATTTCCCTATAGTTTTTACATTCCTTTTTGTCTCCTTTTTTGTATATAGGTATTGTCAGGTATTGTCTGTTCATTCCATATTTTATTGAAAAGTATTTCTAAAACCTCTATGCCATTTTTACTCATATTTTTTACCATCTCTGTTGTTATACCGTCCTTACCTACCGCTTTTCCTCTTTTTAAATTCTTTGTTGCATCTACTACTTCTTCCTTCGTTATCTCCTTTTGTTCATTAGTCTAGACGTTTTCTGCATGTAAGTCATTTGCTTGCTTTGGCGCAGTTAATGAACGAAAATCAAGTTACTTAGAACGAGGTGCCACAAACACATATCGACCATCTCATTTTGTCGTTGCCTAGACCTGTACAGGAATGTACTCAGGTACGGAGTCGTCAGACACCTTATTTTTTTTTCGTGTTACATGTTACTAAAATTTCTTGCAAATGTTATTGTTTCATTTCTGATGTAAAACTATCACATTGCCAAAAAATCAAGTTCAGCAAATGATTCCTTCTCACAGCAATAATAGAACATTGCATTATTCTATATATATATATGTAGTAACAGTACTAAAGGTTAGTAACGTTATGTTTAAAACAGTAAAATTGTAGAATGTTCTATTTTAATTAGTAAAGGTGATGTAGGTGGACATATTCCTAAGGTTCAGTATATTCAATATCTTTCATTTAAACTTTCTTGCTAGCTCCTAAAATAAAGCAGCAGCTTAATACCCACGCCCTGGTAGAGCACTTTGCATGAATAATCCTATCGGCTGTCTATAATCTGTAAAATCCGTCCGTTTTTGTTTTGCATACGGCGAAAGATACAAATTTGAAGAGATTTTACTATCCAGTACAGAAAAAGATTTTACTTGCTTTGTCTTTGTATTCTAGTAAGCATATTCGTACTTAAAAATAAACAAATGAAATCAAAAATGAACGAAACCCAAACCTAATTGGTTAAGGAATGCGATATTGATCTATTTACATATAGGAAACAAGATCGTTGCCATTTCAATTGCTAACAGGAGTGTCAAAACGAAGTCATTCAATTTGAATATTTATTTTGACATTAAGACTAAGTTAAACGGTCAAGCAACACAAACTGTAGTAGCATAGATTTACAAACAAGAATCGGTTTATTTCAGTATTATTACAAATGCGGCAGAAATTACACCGCTGAATTACAAATATTCGCGGGACACTATTGTTTGACTTGAAGGAAGCACATTTGGTTACTAGGTACGATTTGTTTTGTGTGTAACGGGTCAGATAGAAATTGAATCCGATTGGTTAGTTACTAGTGTTTTAATGACAGATGAACAGAGGAGAAATATTTTACTCTGAATGATGGAGTCTATATTCAAACTGTAGCATCAACAAAAGAAATTGTTCAAGCAGGTCTTTATGACAACAAAGTCACTGTTTGGTGTGGCTTTGCAGCTGACTTTATCATTGTTCGATATTTCTACGAGAAAATTCGGAACGGAACGAAGAATCTGTAACTGTAAACGGTGAAAAACACTTGCAAATGTTAAGAGGCTATGATATTCCACAGCTCCACCGCGGAATTGGTATACAAGATGGAACACCTTTCCACATTTTCAGACCAGTTAAACAGTTGTTAACCAACATTGTTCAAGACCGTACGTTAAACAGACTTTTCGCAAATTTATAACCAATATCACCTGATATAACCCAGCGTATTACTGGCTGTGGAATTATTTGAAAAGTTTAGTGTTTAGAAGACGACCAACAACACTACAAAAATTCAAAGACAGTATGACGGGCAAACTTATTTTAATTTAACCAGTAATGTTAATGCTGTGTCCAATTTGGAGGAAAGAATAATAATCTGACAACAACAAAATGGGGTCACATTTAGCATATGCCGTAATTGGTTTTTGGCATACCAAATCACATTCCTTGAGCAATTATATTTTGTTTATATTGTTGAATGTATGAATGATAAAGAAAATTTCTCCGAATTCGCGACATATCTGTGTTAGATCACGTTGTTATCGAACGATCCACGTATTACTGCGGTTAACATATTGATTTGTGTAGAAGGAACAATGTTATAACTATAATACAGAATTATCTGCCTTTTGATATTTTATAATTTTATAAAATGTAAACGTAAAATAAGAAATACAGATACAATATTGCTTTCATCGCTTTGCCAGAAAATTATAGTCATCCAAATCGATAAGTAATAGCGTCTGATCGTTTCCGCTTACGTCTAGAACCGGTATCTAACTGTTTTATTGTTTGTTATGACAGCGTCGGTTGTTATGATGTGATAAATCTACGCACAATATTGTTTTCTACATAGTATTTCCGGACTCTATAATCTACATATTTACTACTACACCTATTAATATAATTCTAGACTTTCGTTTGTTGCCATCAATATCAATTCTTCCTTCGAATTTAAACGTTTACTTATGTTATGTAGTCAACAAACAAAGTTATCGTTAAGCTTCTCTGCGTTTCTAATTCTACAAGGCTACATGGCATGCTTAGTTGGATGTCGAATTTAATTCTCAAACTGATGCACAGATGCTGCCGAGCGGTTAATCTGAGGTAATAGCTTCGGTCCTAAATACAATAACGAGGTCAGGATCATCATTTGGCAGTTGCATTTAATCAGAAAGTTCTACTAAGACTAACATTTAATAGTTTGCAGTGGATCTATTAGCAGTACTTCAGTATGTTCGAATGACACGATAAGTGTTTTCAGACTAGAGTCATTATTTCGTTCACTTCAGCAAAATATATTTACAGTATGAATTCTATACTTCAACTGTACGCTAATCGAACATGTTCTATGAATAGGTTTAGGCTTTGGTAGACATAACGTTTTATGTAATACGAGGGAGAATCAAATATCAACGGTAATTTTACTATTTAGTTTCGAGTGTTGTTTGGTTTATGAGGAGGGGGGCAACCGGTTTGGGTAGCAGCTGCGCTCGGCTCTGTCCGAAGTACAGCCATGACTGACCGCGAGGTACCTTCGTCTGTTGCACAACGTATCATCATAAAGTTTTTAACCAATGAAGGCGTTAAACCATTGGAAATTTTCACTCATTTGAAGGCATAGTTTGGGGATGCTGCACTATCTCAAAATCGAGTGTATACGTGGGTCAGAGAATTCTGGGATGGGCGAAAGTCATAATCGACGCCCACGAACAAGTCTCACCGATGACAGCATTCGTGCTGTTAGAGAGCTTATTGAAGGTGATCGCCGGTTAACTATTGAACAAATCTCATCAAAAGAGGGTATCAGCTATGGGAGAGTTCAATCCATCATCACTACTCAACTTGGCTTTAGAAAAATTAGCGCTCGCTGGGTTCCAAAGTTGTTAACTGAAAATCAAAAACAGGTCAGGTCGGAGATCTGTGATAAGACATCTACATCGATTTCAACAAGAAGGGGAATTTTCTTTAGGCGTATTGTCACTTGTGATGAGACATGGGTCCACTGCCGAACCAAAATGGCGAGTAAGGAGTGGCGAAGAAAGGATGAAAGCTGCCCAGTTAAAGCCAAAACCCTTTAGCCGGAAAAGTGCTTGCAACTGTTTTCTTTGACTCAAGGGGAGTTTTACCCACTGGGACACCCTTGGGCACCCTCCTTATAGCCCTGACTTGTCACCCTGTGATTATTTTTTGTTTGCGCGCTTAAAAGAATCACTTGAGGCAAAAGATTTGAAAGCAATGAAGAAGTAGAGGAGTATGCGCGCAATTGGCTGATAACTCGCTCTCCAACTTTTTATGAAGAAGGAATATTCAAGCTTCCAAAGCGGTGGCAAAGGTGTGTAGAGCTCGGAGGTGACTACATTGAAAAATGTTAAATGTTTAGTTTGTGTATACCATTGATCAATAAATTTATTTTACACAATTACCGTTTATATTTGATTCACCCTCGTATCTATCAATATAGTTTTTTAATTGCTAATCCAACAATTTATTCTCAAGAATTGCTCCGAAGTATTACTACTTACAAATACTAAAACTCCCACTAACCAGCTATATTTTTTGTTTCAGAATTATATTTTACTAAGAAAACGAAATTGCCTACTTCACCTTATAGAGTTATTCTGCAAGTGAATGATACGTCGCTACTGAAAGGCAATGGAAACAGTGTAGTAAGTAGATGAGATATTCCAATACCAATATTATTTTAATTTAATTGCCCATTACAACTTGTACCTACTTGTATTTGCTATATTATTTTTGTAAGATCAGTAACTTCGATAAAATCTATCTATGTGCCACTGTTACCTAAACTAAAATAAATAACTGCATCTCCCATAATATGTGTTTGCAGGAGACAATGTTGACCTTCTTCATTGATTGTGTTAACGGTGGACAACTAATGCTGTAGCGTACGGCATCCACATTACAACGTTTTATGTAATTAACCTTGGTAACCTTTAAATATGCCCTCAGGAAGTTTAGTTCCACTTGTTGCTTGTTAGATTATCAACAATACTAACTACGAAAACTGGGAGGAACTTTGAAACAGTTAACTCATATTCTAAAGTGTTATAAGTTACTATTATATAAATTAAAATTAGGAAATCAATAGCATTTTGATTTCTCTGGATGCAGCATAGAAGGCAATGATTTAAAATCTCGTCTTTCTTCCAGAATTAAATGTGTGCAACTACAGGTTAGCAACATTACAACCAATTTAATTAAAATTTATTAAATTATTGTTCAACTAATGAAAATTGAAGAAGCCACTTGCTAAGTGTGCATTTGACTTCCGATTCAATCTGTTTCTTGCTTAGTTTCTACCAAACGCACAAAAACTCCCAACATGCTATTGGAAGTCGTTTTTGCAAGGCGAAAGTAGGATTTCTTTGTCCTTAGCCCTCCCTCTAAATCTCTTGGGCCTTTAATCTGTTATCGTCAATATCTAGTCCTATATTAACGGTGGTTGGTGCCTTACATGGATCGACCACGGTGAACTCAGTAGCCAAGGGGTGCTTCAAATCGTCGTTCGTCTTTAACGAGTTTTTTCAACGTTGGAATACTGAAAGACTCCGTAGAAAATTATGGCACTGAGGAAAGTAATGTAAATGACCATCGTGATAATTAAGCTTAGTTCTTCTACAAAGTAGTGACGTTACAATGTCCGTTATTGTATTATACTGACTTTAGTCTTCTCTTAATAATGGCAAAAAGTTCTATAAGAAAGTAGACCAGAAAGATCTCATAGCGATACAGTGCGAGTCTGTAATCTGGAATAAATTTAGTAAAGCGAAAACAGTATGTTTTTTGGAAGTATGGTCGAATATGTCGATTAGTATTTTAAATTGCCCACTTTTTCATATGTGAAAATTTTATACAGTGCGTCCCAAATTTGAGATATGACGTCATCGGCAATTTTTTTAAATGGCAGCCCTAATTTTTGTATAACTATTCGTAAAAAGTATATAAAGTTACACATGCGTATCAAATTTAATGTTTCTATTCCTTATCATTGAAAAGATATTTAACAACAACTATTTCGAAAAATGCAGAAATCTTATTCAATTTTTAGTTAAGACCTTTAAAAATGGCACATTTTTGTTTATCATTTTTTTTGTTAAACCAGGTTGACGTCTTATCACAATCTCAAAAAACAAGGTAATAAAAATAAGTAAAAAGCGAAGCTAGTATTCGACTCTTTTTTAGCGAGGACATTTATCAGTTCTTTTTGTGAGAAACACCGTTTGTTGATAAATCGACCAAAATACTGTATTTAACTGAAACCCACAAAATTGAAAGTTCAATGATGATCGGCTAAGGAGATAGAACAGGAACACAAAATGAAGTTACTCAGATATTCAAAGAGAAGTATCCTGATTTGCCACTCATATCCCAAAGTACCGTAAGCAAGAGTGAAAGACGGCCATTTAAGGAAAACAAGTCAGAGTGCGCTCAATGAAGAAGTGATACTTACTGTACTTGTTTGTGTTCATGAAATTCCTTATATCTCCACTATGCTGGTAGATAAGGAACTCGAAATTAGCCAGTATTTGGTGGCAGGAACTCTTAAAGTGCACAAATATTATTCCTATTAATTGACAAGCCTCCAGTAACTCACCGAAAATGATCCAGATCGAAGACTTCAGTTTTGTGAACAAATGATGAATGTACCGGGCAGAAATATTGTAAACATTAAACACCTTCTATTTTTTGACGAATCAACGTTTATGTTAAACGGTGAGATAAATCCTCAAAGCTGTCGTTATTGGGCAGACAAGAACCCACGATGGATGAGGGAAGGCCACACTCAAAATCCGGAAAAAGTCAATGTTTGGGCAGGCATTGTTGGTGATCGAGTAGTAGGACCAATTTTCTTCCAAGAAAATCACAATGGCGCGTCATATTTAGAATTCTTG